>MOOZ01000747.1:96441-109085 GCA_002930495.1 Cecropterus lyciades | reverse complement strand
TTCTTTATCATGACAATACGGGTATCAAATGAAAGCTAGTAAATAGACCATTACAAAAATAGATATTTTATAAGACTTTTACTAAAAAGCCTTAAATAAAAAATATTATAAAAACAAAACATCCCATTGCAAATTTTTGCTTTAGCGATTGGATTTTCTGTTTTCATAACATTTTTTATGGTTCTGGTTTAATTTTACGTTACTGTAGATACATTGACGCATATGCCATATCATTCAATTTCCACCACACCGCAGTCTCGAAGTACAATGGAAAGGGGCGCGTGTCCATCTATTTCTGCTGACGGTCTGTCCGTCTGTCCCGGCAGAAGTGAATCATTCACTCGAGCTAATTTTAAACTGGACGTTTGACTCTACAAGTTATTTGGCATATTGCATAAATAAGGGCCGTTTGTTAAGCTCATCTCATGTTTATATTTATTTCTTTACGTTACCACAAATAATTTTACTATGGCTAAAAATCTGTTAAGAAATATTTAGGTTTTAAAAACGATAGAAAACAGTTACCTAGAATAAAAATATCAAATTTACTTCTACTTTACAACTAGCCAATAAAAACATTTTAGCTCTTTTTATCAACTATAACTGGTCACCTAACATAACTTTTGACGTTAACGTTTTAACATACAGCCTACTATTGCAATGTCTTTTTAAATTTCAAATATACATATACGAAATATAAACCTATCATGAAAAATTGAATGAGGCTTATTATAAAACTTGAAGAATGTTTTAACAGGAGCGCCTCACAACACGTCCTTATTGTTAAACGGATGAATACAGAATGCCGAACACGATAACGGAAGTTACGGACCAACTTTGGCGACACCAACTTTCAAGAGGGATTTTTATCATTTTTCACTGAAAACCTGATCAGCTTGTTAGTCTGGTTATGGAAAATTCAATAGCTAACGGTTTTCTTCATTCATTTTTGTTATATAGCTTTGCCTGCGACTTGGTCTGAACATGGTCGACAATAATTGGCTATTTTGTAACATGAAGCTTATTGAGAACATTTGAAGTATGCTTACTTCACACTAAATGCCGACGGAAATATAAAGGTATTACACTATATATTCACAATTTTTCTTGTTAAGTTTCATTCGGTAGGCACCAGCTACTATGACTTATTCTTGTCCCAGACATTCTTGATTTCTTAAGAATATAAGAAACAGATGTACTTCTTTCTTATTTGTGACTAGCTGCGCCCCATGGTGTTACCATGCGATATAAAAAACGTTACGTAACTATAAATTTATATTCAATTAAATTCCATCCACTCTATTAGAACTTATTACATTTTTTAAACGAGGACGAAATCTCGGTGCGTTGTGCGTTGCTTATTTCTAATTAACAGCTTAAAACTAAATTAGTAGACAATAGGGTGTTCATCATAGAGACGTGAATTCTCATGAGAATTTAGTGCTGTGGTAATAGTACAGGGCGCAACTACGGAAGTTACACCACACCTAATTCTTGTGGTAATAGTACAGGGCCCTACTACGGAAGTTACTGTACACCTAATTCATTCTTTTTTGCAATAGAAATACACTAGAACGTCCCAGTGTTTCAGCGTAGTCATTAAATCTTTTTTGTCGGATCTTATGATAGTCCTATTTTAATTTGAACAATTCAATTTATGTACGGATATGCGCCATATTAGATTCGGTCTATCCCATATCAAATTTGTATTAGACCTTTGTATTTATATCGTCCATCATACATAACGAAATTTAATTCAAACTTCAGAAGTCAGCAATAATAATTTCACATTAATAATGATTGCAAATTGCTTGACAATAAGGCGGTCATTATCGCACATAAGGTCTCAGGGGAGCTTAGCGCAATGACCACGCTGGCGTTGGGGATTACGGGGCGACTGCTCCATTTAGTTCGGAATGCATGCCGAATGTACCTACATATTGTTATGCTATATTGTACGCCCCGAAATAGTTTGATTAGAACCCAATTACTAGATATTCCTGAGAGGATAGGACGGGTTCATGAATCGGATTTATGGAGTGTCGCTAATAGCTGGCAGAAGTTTTGTTTACTATCGTTTCCATTTATAGATAATTAGACTCATTATTCAATGTCAAACTATTACAATTATTATCATGATCATATTTCATCACAAAGGCTGAATAAGTTCTGTAAAATTAGAGCCTTGAATTTAGATACGATTTTATATTGGTGAATTCTTTGCATTTCTTGTATCTTAAGTACGTTATTTGCCAATTGATTCAGTTTAATACTTCACATTGTTATTGGCAAATTATTTTATACTACATTTGAAATGTTGATAGCTTATATAATAAAAAAATGAAAGTTCACCGTGTCTGTACATCACATACCTATATTTGCAAAAAAAGTCTGGAGGTCTGAGAATAGGTAATAATTGACATTTCTATAGTTTTTCAGAATTTTTGTCTGCCTGTTTGCGTGTATGTTTGAGATGTATGTATGCACATCAAACCAACACTACTGAACTTAAAGGATTGAAAATATATTTATAGTCCATGTTTTGAAGTAATACTTATTTCTTTATTTATTAAAATTTAAAGTACGTTGCAATGATTTAAATCGAGAGCAACTGCGGGATTCAGCTAGTTTAACATAAACTATGCAGAAATTCATCAGTGTCATTTTGTCGGCAGGTATGGTGGTGAACGGATTCGTCAACGTAGTGATTACGACCATCGAGAAGAGGTTTGGCTTGCGCTCCATGCAGACAGGTGTTATTGCTGGCGGGTAGGTTTAAAGTACATCATCCTTATAACTATATTTATCCCTTTATATTTTTATATAATACTTCTACCTATTTCTACTGTATTAATATGATATATGCGTTGAACTGCAGCCTTCTGATTTTAAATAAAAAATAAATGCTAGAGTCGTTTAACAACTTATTGCGTAATCAGAGGGTTGCAGTGCATCTGTCGTGTCAAATATTCAAAAACTATAATCGTATTTTATCTTATTGGCGTTAATAACATATAGATGATCATGGACGGCAGTAACAAATTACCATGCAATGCGATTTGCTAATATAGCTACAATTCCCTTGTATAAAATCATCATCTGTGTGCGTCCGTTCCACAAAAATAACAAGACACTTTTTTAGATACGACATGGCTTCCTTCATCTGCCTGGCACCGGTAACCTACCTCGGCGGCAGGAGCGGGTCCTCCAAGCCTCGGTGGCTGGGCTGGGGCGTGCTGCTCATGGGCACTGGCTCGCTGCTGTTCGCGCTGCCACACTTTCTGGTGCCGCCCTACAGAATAGCCGGGGACGAACCTGACGACCTTTGCTCTGCTAATCGGAATGTGGTAAGTGATTTGCTTCATCCACTACTGTGGCTACCAAAAGTCCAATTTTTGCAAGATTTTCTTTTTACATGATTTGTTACGTATATAATTTTAACCACAAAACAGGATTTAAAAATAAATTCCATAAATGGGCATTGGGCATTCCTCTTTGTAACATACTTTTATACGCTATTTTGGATTTGTTTAAAAAATACTTGAATTGTTTTTCATAATGTATGCAATATTTATAACAAACATTTCTTTTGGAAACTGAGTTCCGTGTTCGACATACACTCACACTAATTAAATAAAAGTTTGAGATAAATACGAGTATAATACGAACAACCTTTTTATAGTGTGGTAGGTTGGTACCTCTTCGAACTTCGAACAGAATCTACACAATAATAATTCAGACGTCATTCATTCATTGCATTTGCAACGGAGATTCCAATTCAAGCTGCATATCTATCCATATCAATCTATCTATCTATGGATGTGTATCATAATGGACATTGGACGTGAGTTTATCAGCGTTCGGGTTGATTAATCTAGAATAGGGCATTCAGAACCAGTCGTTGCAGCCGCCATTGTTGGCTTGCGGTCACAAGGTCGGGACTCCAGACGCACTTTGTGAACGAATGAAATTCAATGACGAGAAAAAATGTTCATTGATGTATTGAAGTTGTCTGCATTTCCGCTTATTGAAGGTGATTCGTCGCTCTGCTCGCGTGTACTTTGTGTTTTTGGACTTTTATGCTGAACCTTAAATACATCCGATGTGAATAATTAAATAGATACATCATCTTTCCTCTGTAGAGTCGTGTCGTGTCTATGTAGTCGAATGCAAATAATATATACTTAAGGCGGAAGGAAAAATTGCTGCCATTTTGTGTTTAGAAACTAACAGCGGACACACATTTAATTTATTGTAATTTGTAAACTAAGATATCCTAATACTAAGTTGGTATATAGTAGTAGAAATACTTTAAGAAATTACGATTTTTTTGCAAACGTGCACAATTTGTTCACAGTTTGAACACTTCTAGTCACACAGTAAGATTTCCCGTGATTGTCATGGACTCATACAGACGAGTATAAAAACATTTAAAAACAGAACAGAAATCTAAGTTATTTATCTGTCTGACCGGATTCGTACTTGTATAGATTTCAGGTGTCTGACCTATGGTGACCGCTACAAGCGAGTCTGTCAACCACTTTAGAGTATATTTTTTATTAAAATTAATTGTATTCCGTTTGGTTTCTTCCGCTCCAGTCCAGTGTGTGCGACATGGAGAAGCCGTCGGAGGGCGGCGCGTGGGCGGTGGCGATCTTCGTGCTGGCGCAGCTGCTTCACGGGGCGGGCGCGACGCCCCTCTTCACGCTTGGCGTCACCTATATCGACGAGAACGTCTCCAAGAAGATGTCCTCTGTTTATCTTGGTAAGTACTGGTCAAAGGATGTGGGTGTCTACTGAATTAAACATGAGACGCACATCACCTTCGTCTATATAGATTTGACTACAATGATAATGGGCGGCAGTGAACTTACCTACTGTCTGATGGACTGGATGTTTGTTTGCTTTGCGTTTATCTTCAATATCATTTGAAAAAAGAATCATCACCAATCCATGACTATTGCGGAGTCACAGGATACAATCGCTCTGGATGGACGTCGAGTATTTCTATGAAGCCGTTGAAAATTGTGCCTTTTCAACTTGCCGTGTTGCCTTTACATACCGTCTAGTATCTAGAGCATACTGACTGGGGTGACCCGAACAAAGGCCAAACCGCGCCGGTAACCTTGTACTAGGCGCATCTCGAGGTATTTTGGGTTTTTTGTATTTATTAAATACCCACTTTGCTTAAATATCTATAAATACTTATTTTACGTCGTTATTTGGACGTGTAGGATGTATCGAGTTATTTTTTACATTCCTACTTCACTTAACCTTATTCTAGGTTCTCTTACAAGGAAATATTCCCAGAACATTCACCTATTCAGTGCAAATGTTACAACGGCAAATCCGGAAAAAATAGCAAATAACAACATAACATGGGTAAATTACCCTACGATAGCGCATTTTCTGAGACGGACTGCTATAAAAAGCAATAGCCATTCGGGTTAGTGGCCACATCTCGACACAGGTCGTTCCGCTGAACATAGGAAACCACTCGGGCGTGCAGTAAATACAGCGTTATGTTATAAAGCTTTTATAATAACGAGTGTTGTAAGTTACATTGTTCATATGAGCTATCTTTAAGTGCTTAGGTTATTTAACGTTGTTACCCAAAGTTAACGGGGACCCTATTATTTATTTTCTGCTATCTGTCCGTCTGTATGATGGAGGTTATGTCAATAAATAATGATAATTAAAATAAAATGTTGGTTAAGTACAGAATTTGTCACTGGGAACGAAAATAGTAAAGCGTCAAAAGGCCATTTAACAAAAAATATTTAAAACAGAGTTATTATAGTGTTTTTTAGGTTAGTTTAGATAATAGCTTCGTAGAAATGCGACAAACATACATACGTGACAAATTGATATCTATTTCAGTTGGTTAAAAATAAAAAAGTTAAAAAAGCGCCCCCTTTAAATATGTTTGATCGAGAAACTATTATTTATTTTGTTTGGTTAGGTTAGTTTTTTTATTTTATTTTTAGTATATGCATTGTGTCTACCTAATCCGACTCAATAGTTTTGAACTGGAATAGGTAGTTTATTTCTGCCTTATAACAGCAGTATTATGCACTGCTGTGTTCTGGTCTGAAGGGTGTGGTAAGGGAGACATACTTTACAGAGGCATTCCATCTTAGTCCTCAGGGATAGCAACGCATCTGTGGCTAACCTTAGGTGAGACTTTGATCTTACCTAGGGTTGATTACATATGTCCATGGGCAGCAGTAGCCACTTACCGCCAGGTGGGCTGCATTCTCGTTTGCTAGGTCCATACTATAAAAAAAAAAGGTGACACCATGCATGTACTAAGAATAAAAACGCAAAAATTTGACCTCAACCTCATTAAAAAAGAATTTATGTATGAATGTATATTATAGTCCTTAATACGAATACGAATGCACACTTAAAAGTAGCAACGATTGGCACATCAACAAAGCGATGGTCGTGCCATGGCTGACAAGCGATTAATAGGATGCACCGCCACGTTTCCGATTCCGAAACTAGCTGTACTTCCACTCACGTGCAGTTATGCAACTGTGATTTGCTGTTATTATCTTTTAACCTATGATTATCCCACTCGACTCGGACTTCAGAACGACAAATATATCCACGCTAGTCAAATTTATACTGTAATATGAAGGTCTCTTTTAAGGTGTCAGATTCCTTCACAATTGTTTAAAAACTTAGTCGTGTTTACATTTAAGTTTTTGTTTACATTTTTAGGATAACTTATTAGTTCCGTCCCGCGATTTCTGTCGCGTTTAAAAAATGTAACATAACTTTTATTTATTGTAATAACTTCAAATTTTGATGAAAGAAAGACTGAATTATCTCAAGATGTGGACTATAAATGAATAATTTAATTTATTTTGTTTGATGCGATTTCAAACACAAACTAAAAATCTAATATTTATACAATATTCGTTACTTCCTTACAAATGTATGCGACGACACGGGGAACTTTCATTTTTATTACATGTATAGAAAAGCTGTTTGTAATAATCTTTTCATGAAGAATCTGAGAGTTAAAATGTTTCTCAGTCTACAATCGGTTAGGAATATTCTAAATGACAAGACCCTGTAAAAAAACTCCCTAGTTTTATTTTATTTCACTCTACACTAACATTTTCAGGTTTAACAATTTCATAGAGCTAGATATGAATGCAATTATAAAGTCAGTTAATACATTTTTCTTATACCAGTTCAAAACTTAACTAAACTAATCAGACTTACCTGTACACGAAACAATACCAACAAAGCGGCAGGTAGCGGCAAGTGAGCCTGACATGCAATTAATAGAGTAGCGACCGCGACGCATTTCCGATTGTGCCGCTTGTGAGCGGCGAGCGGGTAATTAAACCTGGGACCGTGTCAGCGTGCATTGTGAGCAGTTTTGATTGCTAAACCGAAGGCCATGATACAGTCGCTTCAAGTCATTTAAATTTAAAACTAATTTATTAATGTTTCTCACTATATCTCACCAAGGGGGCATCTCATCTCACCTTTACCACTATTTCTCACTTTATCTCACTAAGCAGGAATTTTACCGAATTTATCAATACTTCGCTGCGTTTTAAGGCTTGTCTTGAACTTGCTTCCTTGACCCATACTTAATCTATACACATCAGTAAATTGAATTGAGGGCTGTAGTGTACATATTATTTTCAAAAGTATAAAACGATATCTTAATAAATAAGTAAAGCATGGTTTTATGGTTCTTTCAATATCTGTGGGATACGTAAGTTGTAAATAAATGTCAATATTTTTTCATCAAATCACCTCTTCTTTGAATATCTGGTTTGGTAAGTAAATATATAGATATTTTTTAAAATAAATATTTTGTTTTCTATATTTATTTATGAACTCAAAAGTAACTTTTGGAAGCAACAATAGGGACAAGACAATGTTAAATTTATATATTTTTGATGTCTAATTTTAGTGATATATGAAAAGGTTTACGGGTTTTTATTTATTTACGGGTTTCATCGGCTACACGATGAAACCCTGCGGTTTTTGAAGGAAACTGCTAACAGAATACGCAACATCGTCACTCACACATGCCTTGCGTCTCAGGTGCGTAGCGCACCAAGTGTATCGTCCATTAGCGGCGTATTGAACCGCCATTACCGTCCCGCCGCTTCCGTCCGACGCCGGGCGTCGAGGAGTTCGACAGCGATACGACTCTCGGAGTCAGGACTCTCCACTCCTCAAGATGTACCTTGGTCCAGTACAAGCGATGTAATGCTAAATAACAAGCTATATTTTTCAAGCTGTAATATTTGCTTTTGTCGCGTAGTTTTAACGATATCAGAGAAAACGTAATCCATTACCGATTAGGAGGAGAGCATTTATAGATGAATTGTGTTGTGAGAGAGGCAAACGCGAGGCATTACAATTGTAGCGATCCGTCTGTACCAGGCCACACTGGTAACCTCAGATACCAGTCTTATTTGTAATGATTTCTAACGAATAAGGTGCACTAATGGCAGCGACCACTTGCTATTAGGCGAACTACTCGCTTAAACTTAACTTTATAAATAGATTCGTACCTACATACGAGTATAAAATATTAGGATATCCAAAGCATTTGATTTTGTCTAGGGTAAAAAATGTTCAAATTTTCTGGAACACTTAGATTAAACGCTTTTTTATCTATCTATATTTTAATGCTACTTTGTGAGCACTTTAGGAGCATTATACTTCACGTATCATTATATTTTTTTTATCACTCTATTTAGAGTGTATATACATATTCGTATTCGTTTATGTGTATATACTAAAATGTATATACTCATAAACGAATCGCGTGCACTATTATCCAAGAAAATCTCGCACAGGACAACAAGCTTTTCGCTTTTTCCGTAGGAGCTTTTAGCTGTGAAAACACGGCGTGAAGGGTTATAAGAAATGGGATAGCGCTCCCAGCTCCTCCACAAACAATGACGCGGTGTTTCGAGAGCGTAATGGACGTATTGGTACACTTGAATGCTATTAATATTAACACTACCGTGTTTTGATACGAGTGAATGTGGGGTATTTTTGTGGAGCTATTTCTGTGGTATATTTAGGGATTTTATGAGGTATAGATTAGCTATTGTTTGTGGCGTTGAAGCTCGTTGATTGATTTAGTTTAATATAATTAAGATTTAAATTCGGACTCCATTTTGAAGTCTTGAAGAACCCTTAATATTTCTAGTATGGAGGCATCACTTCTAACAGTTGTTTTAATTTCGGCTGTGTTTTTGGATTTAAGAACGTGGTTAGAGACATAGGTACTTATCTGTAGCGTTATAACTAAGTCCTCTTGGATAGCTACGTATCTGTAGCCCACTTCTGGTCGTATCTTAAACCTTATCCTTGTATTCCATTACATTACATCAATATTCATGCGCGGCAGTGACTATTTACCATACGGGGGACGTCATGCTCGTTTGCTACTTCTATCTGATAATAAACCGTTCAACGTTAATTGACGTTCTGGTTATATCGTACGCTAATTTGATAAAAAATATCACAATGTTAATTTCAGATTTTCTTTTCTAGGTGTCTACTACACAATGGCGGTGGTGGGCCCAGCGCTGGGCTACGTGCTCGGTGGACAAATGCTCAAAATTTACACAGACTTCGTGACTGTCGACTCTGAAACGTAAGCATTTCTTATTATGAAACATATAAAGGTCGTTTCTGACTCTATTAAGGAAAGGTATTTCTAAACATAACTACTTATATAAATATTTTTATAGGCTTTCGATGTATCATTCAATCGGTAATGGAACAGCATGGTGGATCTAGTTCAAGTCTTCTGCAGTTTATTTTGGGAAACCCATGCCTAGCAATAGAAAATAGGCAAATGGCAATAAGAGGGGTCGCAATGAATCTATATTTCATTTAATAAAACAAATACCATTAAAGCAATGATAAATTATAAGCCTAAACATCCCGCAACAGCTGAAAATGGCAGAATCGGGGCCAAGTGGGCCCAGGCCAAAACCTTAGAGCCCTACAGCGAGTAGCCACTTGACACACAATGCATCCTGCCGGCGTGCCTTAATTATATGGCTGGAGTACAGTATACAATATAATGTTAATTAGTGAAGTCTTCATTGCCTTTTTTATTATTGCATTGCCATGCCATGCATTGCATTGCTACTATTGCATTGCCATGGATTTATCAAACGGGCATACAGACTGACTATAATAACTTATTAATATTAATAACTTCTGACCAAAACTTTTGATCACCATATATGTAAAAAATAAATAAGTCTTATCCCATTTCTTTAAATATAAGGTACTACTAAGTGTTAGAATGCCTTACGATGTTCTACTCTATTTAATATAGCTCAACTATGTTACTGGATACTTACCTCATAAATATTCGATCAAATCCATTTGATTTTAGAAAGATCTTGCATTGGTAAAAAATATTGTAATAAAAAATTTAAACACTACAACTATAACATTAAAAGATCAAAAACTCGATGATTGAGTTAATCGCAACACTGTATTTCAGTAACTTATATAAAATTAAATTTATCCTATTCATGCATGTTTCGCCAATCACGCAAAGAAAATTCGCGCGCTCAGCACCCGGCGCACCTTTATTATCTGTGCTGCCTTGTTCACGTTTTTTAATATTCCAGCTCGGCAACGACACGGCTTCATTCAGCCAACTTGCCCTCTCGCTTTCATCTCATTGTACGTTCCTCCGGCAACTTTTCAGCCAAATTAATTCCACCATTTTATACTTTCATGGCTTCCACAGCGAAATATGATTTTCCGTGGAACGAATTTTTGAACGATCTCTTTGATACGGTTTCACGTCTAAATTAACTGCGTGGTTAAAAATGTTGACTCGACTGCCGGTATCGACTAGCGGAATAGCAGTTGTTGATGTGGCTTCGTTTGTAATTTAATATTCCTGCGTAAAAGTTCTTTGCCGTGATTGCTACGGTAGAAGCATTTCAAAGCTTTTGTTAAGTATTTATAGAACCGTAATCAAGGCGGGAAATCCATGTACGGCTATGTACTTACCCAATTACTACTAAATATAATGTAATAAGACTGTTGTCAACTAGTTTCAAACAGAGTTAAATACTTGAAATTACTCCTACTTGCATAAGAACATACCTACTCTATTGTGTGCAGGAAATTAAAAACTGACGATTTCGTGCTAAAACGGACAAACATAAACATGTTACTTCCCTTTCATAATTTCATTCTATGCCCTGTAAAAACTCCTCAAAATGCGAACACTATATTATTATTTCTAAAAAATAAAAGTTCCGCATTTAGTAGTATAATATAATTATAGTAGTGACTTAAACAATATGCGACAAAGTGATTTTCAAATTATTCTATTCATTACATTTAAATTATGTTCAAATTCCGCGCTCTTAAAACGCATCAATAACTTTTTAAATTATTGTTGCGCAAAACGTAACTTGCCATGGCACAGCCTTCTAATACCTATCAACCTTCTAATATCAAGTAGTCATTTCTAAGCGACTCTTGTTTTAAATAGAACTCTTTATTACGTCTATATTTTGCTAAGTGCTTACAGGATACGCTATGCTTTTCAGCGGTCAGAACGTTGCATGCTCGTTCATTTGCATATGAAAACAATTTCAATTATGTGAGACTCCCTTAATTTTAGGATCCTTTTGTTATTCCCATCATCTAAACAAGCTGGTGCTTGTTTTGATAACAGAATGCAGGGAATATTTTGGTGTTAATTAAATGCTTGAATTTAGAATAGAATTTTGATGTTGATCCGTGATGCAATGTTTGGATAGACAAAGTTTTCGAAACCAAAGTTTGATTTACTCTTTAGAGTCAATGAGGAAAAATGCAGTCGTGAACAAACGATAGGGGAGAAAGAAACGGCCCACGCCGGGGCTTTAGTCGCGGGGGCCCCCAAATGTCTCAATAGGTATTGACCAAGTCGGTTTTTGGGTGTCGGCTCTTCGACCGGGGCCTCATTCAGTTTTGCCGCATTCACACTGGGAATCGAGGGTCCCAACCCTGATAGATTTATTGCTTTTTTGAAAGTATTAGATATCTGTATTAATTAATTAGTTGCAAGTAAAAATTTATCTTTTTTTTATACTACAAAGTTTTTATACGTATTTTCCTCTGTACATTAATTTTAAGATTGCATTGAACTGCATTTAAAAACAATAACGCGTTATTTGACATACACATCTGACATATGACAATGTCAGCAAGATGTTTATATTGAATGTTTGATTTAATTTAGCTAAATATATGTATTTGTAATTATTGTGCATAACCATACTTATTCTCACACTACTCCATGCGCGCATTATTCGTAAAAAGGGATTCACTCATCACTTATTTTTCCTGTAAAAATATGAAATTACTGAGAGAGAGAGATTTTATTAGCTCCCACATTAATTAAGAATACAATAATTGCTTTGAACCAGCAGTAACAAAATATATATTTTTGATGTATGATGATATTGTTAATGCAGATTGCTGCTACACAACTTACATTACATAAATGTGCATTAGTGAGCGGTATTTCATGTGGCATTTTTATATTAAATGGGGTAAATAAAACTTTTCTGTTTGACATTCAGTAAGACCACTCTATGTCTATGTCAGTACCTACTCTATGT
>MOOZ01000747.1:68003-78867 GCA_002930495.1 Cecropterus lyciades | reverse complement strand
AACTCTTTAAACCATTAATTTACAAATTATGGTAAAAAACAGTCTTTGTTCATTATTTAATCATCATTAAATGAATAACATTGTGATCAGGTTTTTCAACATTATTAAAAAATTGCGCACAAGCATAGATTACCTCTTTGTAGGTTAGGTTTGGTTGGTACATTATACACAATAGTATACTTATAAGTGAAGAAATACATACTACATACATACATACTACTACATATATATTTGTTACAAATAAGGCTAAATTATTTTTAAGTAGCTGAATCCCGCGGTTATACCCGCGTTTAAAAAATGTAACTTGACATAGTTACATGCCAAGCCAAATTTTTAGACATTATACAATTTTAAAATTAAAGCATTGTTTCAGAGAGGATTGATAGCAACTGACATTAGCGGAAGTGACGGTGGCTGCGTGCGCGTACAGCGCGCGCGGTTTCTTAAGTTTTATTTTTTGTGCGGAACCGTAATTACGTTTACTAAAATAGAAGTAGCCTAAGTTATGCCTTATGGCATCAGCTATCCAACAGTGAAAGTCCTGTCAAACTCGGTCCTGCGGTTTTAGAGATTACCCAGAACAAACAGACAGATAGACAGACAGACAAAAATTTTATTAATTGATGTTTCATTATCAGTATAGTATATACTTCCATATGAATTTGATAAAAACTGTCATTTTGATATTACAATTTTTTTTATTTTATTTATATGTATAGATGTATTGATAAATGAATATACCTTATAATTAAATACATTTTATACAACTGATGTGGGACTTTTTTCCTAACATACTTACACTGTTAATATGCACTTGAAATATTATATCTTTGGTAAAGTTCGATCAACTTTTTTTCCGTATTCTTTCTTTTTACCAAAGTAGTGGCCGATTTTGGTTCTAAATCTGTTACCAAGATTCTGTATGAGATATTGCTGTCACCAACTTGTATGTATGGTAACCCATCTACAGAATTGTTGGTGAAACTAATCATTATGGAGCAATCCTTAGCAACAGCAGATATTAGCGCTAAGTGTAAGGGGTTAGTTTTTTCAAGAAATTTCTCCCTATCAGCTTCAAGGCCTAAGTGAATGTTATTTAAGGCTAATTCTTCTAACAGTGTTGATACATAATTTAAACCAGAATCTTCTATGTTATCCATATCAAGGGTGAGGTGTTCTGATAACTTTTGCAATTTCAAAAGCTTATACAGAAAACTATCTCCTTCTAGTTTATTGTTTTCAATACATTCAGTGCTTTTAGCTTCTATCAACAATGGCTCTGATTCATTTAAAATGCCTCCTTTTTTTCTTTTGCTCAACAACATATCAATGATAAAGTCTAAAAATAAATTAGTTGAGGAAAACATGTTCATTCCATTGACAATTTCATCAAGTTCTGTTATGTTAGATTTCTCATTATATACCATTTTCCCATTATTAAACATCTTAAAATTATTCTGTGGGTTGTGTAGCAAGCTTGATAATGCAATTTTCATTCTTTTTCTGTCCCCGGAAAATAAGTCAAGAGGACAATAGTTGCTGACAGCATTAATTTGCTTCTCTTGCAATTTTAAAAATTGTTTCAAGCAATAATAACATTTTGGGAGCTTATTGAAGCTTGCAGATTTGTACCCCTCTTTAGGCTTAATCTCTAAGCAGTAGTTTACATTGTTTCGGCTAATCAATGTCAAGTTGGGAGCTTTAATTGCAAATGTACTTAAGATAGACTTGACCTTTCTGTGCTCTGGTCGAACCTCGGCCAATTTTTTTGACAAGTACACTAAGCTTTTGGGGGAAATCTCAACAATTTCTTCTTGATATAAGTTAATATCGCAGATAAGAGGTACCATTACAAGATTCACGAACTTTATCGCGTTTTGTGTAGCTTGTAAATTAACTGTTTTTCCGTCTTCCTTCACGAGGCGGAGCACATAGTCCGTGTTCGTTATTTGCAGGACGATGTGGACGTTGCCTTCGTTGATGTAATCCCATTCCTCATTACAAAAATCCATTAGAATAATAAAGAGGATAAAGTGTGTTTAAAGGTTTTCGAAAAATATATCTACTTACGTAAAGAAAGGCGGAAAATTATACTGCCAAGGCCAAGATATCTCTGCCATATCTTAAAATACTGTCCCAATGAAAAATAAACGTAATTAAAATGTATTTATAAAAATACAACTGTATGGTTTTCTTCTTAAATGCACCACCACAAGTTCGCCAAATTATTAATGACACTTACACTTGACAAATGGCTCTAGTGACTTAATGTTATGTCATGTTGTCTATGTCAATTTGTCACATCCATATGTTAAATTGTTTGTTTGTGCATATGGTCCAGGTGCTAAAAAGCTTGATGTATAATTAAAATTAAAGTACTATTTCAAGATCTTAAAAGTAGAAAGAAAAACATTAGGATTGTTGCTTAAAATATTATTTTATGTACATTTAAGACATTATATAAAAAATACTGTGTGAAATACAGATAATATTGTCTGAATCTGAACTCGTGAAGTGACAACGACGTATGATTTTTGACATTGACAATTTTATATTTCATTTTCCATAAATGGGACAAAATTTGGGGAGCATATCGTTTCCCCGAAGAAAAGCCTAGAAAGCTTTACCTTAGCTGTAATAAATGTTGTGACTTCAATTCAGATCTCAAATATATACTTTAGTTAGAATAATGATCACGCTTAATAGGAAAATAAAAAAAGAACAAACAGAGGCCAATAATGGTGTTACTATAGAATCGGTGAAACGGATATCTGTGAGGGACAAGTTGCTCGTGAAGGAAGTGCAGGAGCTGAATGAGAACCTTCCCGCGACGTGTTCGGTGCATTTCGACGACCCCAACGTGCTCAGTGAGTTTACGCTTACGGTGAAACCCGACGAAGGGTATTGGCAGGGAGGCAAGTTCAAGTTTAGTGTGGTCGTCACTGATGACTATAATATGGCTGTAAGTATAGCTGATAAGTCAAGGAAATATCTTGAAATAGAATTAGTTAAATACGTCTTAACAGTTCAGTTGTGATTTGCAACTAATTAAAAGGTTCATTTGGCCTATTTCACTAGTTAGTTTTTAGTCAAACCTCAACCAAAAATAATAACTAGTAAATCCAATATCATTATTTCGTTTGTACAGTTTATTGATAGAAATAAAATATATTCAGTTCTTTAAAAAAAAAAAAAAATTGAATAGGAATACCAAAAAGTCTTGAAATCTTTTGTTGGTTTTCATCTTTTTGTTCGTCCTCCTTGTCAGGTAAATTGGTTAACTCATAAATGGCTCATAAAAATCTTACATGTCAATGTTTTTCACACTTACTTGTCCTAAATTTAAATCTTATGCTAATTTCAGCCTCCTAAAGTGAAGTGTTTAACAAGGCTATGGCATCCCAACATAAATGTGGATGGAGACATCTGCTTATCACTCTTGAGACAAACCTCTATAGACGAGCATGGCTGGGCACCCACTCGGAGATTAAAGGATGTTGTGTGGGGCTTGAATTCACTGTTTACAGTAAGTATAGATAGTTTCCTAATGTCTAAATCTAGATAAAATTTACAATATTAAGAGATCAAATGATAATAGATTGCCAATGAAATATATGTATACATGTTTTCATAGAAAAGTACTTGTTTCCGCATTGATTAATTGTTATTCTGTACTCAAAATCTCAATATTTTGAAACCACTACTATACTCCATACTGTACTACGTACTATAATAATGTTATGTTTTAAAAAGTTGTTGTTGAAAGTTGATAAACAATTATTTTCTATTCTAATAACCCCACATACATTGAGTCTAAAAGTTGTGAGTAGCAAAAATCCATTTTAGTTTGTACATGTTTACTTAATTTTATAAGTGAAGTTGGCCATCGACATCTTATTTATTCTATGTATATTTTCAGGATCTCCTTAATTTCGACGACCCACTGAACATTGAAGCGGCAGAAATGTACAACCAGAACAAAACAGAATTCCAGGCTAAAGTGCAGGAATACATTGCGGTGTCCAAGGGCAAGAGATGAGACTGGAACAACAATAGTGCTGTAGAAAAGGTTTAAAATCCCATCAAGTCTCGACTAGGCAATGTTATGAATACTCTGACACAGTGATATATTGAAAAGATATTGTATTGTATGTGTGTTGGTGTATTTTTTGTATGCCATTATTGTCTATTTATGCGATGAGTTTTGTACTTTGTTTTGTATTATGTGTATGGTTCAGTCATTTTATTATTGTTTAACTGTTATATCTTCTGGATAATTAACATAGTAAAAAGAAGTATCTGAAATGTCATAAGAAAATAATTAATATTTTTTTAAAATAATTATTTAACAGGTAATGTTGCAAAAAGTATACAAACACACAATAACACAAAATGTGACCATACAAGCAAAAAAAATTTCTAAAAAAACAGTCATGATAGTTATGGAACTGCGATATACACTTAAATCAATCTGTAGTTTAATTACTTTTTCAAATGATATATTGATAAACAATGATTTTAAATAACCAATATTGTTTTAATGGCTTGTTTAAAGTGAAAACAAAATATTTTATATGTCATCCCAATGTTTGTAATATGTTAATATATTATATATGTTTCTTGCATATGAAAAATTAAGCAAGTGATAGAAGCGCCAATTATGCCACTAAAGAATAAGTTTTATAACAAGCTTTAAATGTAATGCTTATTGAGATGACTATCCAATATGCTTAGAAAAGTCCTAAAACCAACTTCTTCCTGAGCGTTGAGTTTCAAGCTTTCTTTTAAATATCTGGTTCATATTAATATCCGTAGATATTCTGTACTATTTAAATCTTTTAAACTTAATGTACATATACTTATTTTTTACACTATTCCTCAATTTTGCATTAAAATGTATGTACAATTTAAAAAATCCTTTTTGTATTGTATACATTTTGTTGGGTATATCATCAGAAATAGTCTACATTCTAAACACAATTCTGCCTAATAGTTTATATAAAATGTTGGATTTATTTATTAAATCATGTTTTAAAGCATATTGTTAAATGTAACATTATATATGTATGTTAGAGAAAAGAGTATTCCAGTGATTGAGATTGTTTACAGTTTGTCAACTATCATGAATGTGTTGTAATGTACCATATACCATATGTTTAGTTTCTGTAATATATGTAGCACTTTTCCTTATATTGTTTTATTTTTCTGAAATATTCAACTAGCTTGACAATTTCTCATTGTATCAATCTGTCCTGCTGATGAGTTTGGTTTCGGTTTCTTGTCATGCTATCATTCAAATGGTAAATTCTGAAATAAGTCCCAAATCTGGTCAGCGTTTTGTATTTGATATTGTGTATGCATAAGACACACATGGGGGAATTTGTAATATTAGTAAAATAAAATACACACACAGCAAATCAATGCTATTTATTCACTTCACTAATACTGAAGTAGTACTGATTGGTAAACAATAAATAGTAAAAATTTTGTATACAAATAAATACAATAACTTAAATTAATATTTATTAAAAACGTTAACGTTTCGTAACTTTTCCCTCTTGACTAGACTTCGTGAGAGTGATTCATGTTTTGTACAGTGTAATTAGTGTAATGTAAAGTGTAAATCCTATATAAAGTTACACAAATGTGTAAAAATTAAGATGTATTAGTGCTGATGAAAACCGATGTTCAAGTGTTCATAAAGATTTAATAAAACGATTGTCCATTGTAGTAATTATTTTTAAAATAAATTAGTCGATATAAATAATAATCGTAAAAAATGATTTGATATAATTATTATAACGGTGAGTCCCTTATTTATTTAATAATTTAATGCAATGATTTCCTATATATCACTAAATTCCCTCATTCAAGAAATAAACCTTTTCGCGTTCTTTTAAATCTAATTCAAGTTGATCCATGAGCCTAAAATTGCGAATAAAAATATTTACAAGCCTTGGAGTTTAAATAAAACCGACATTTCACAGCTACCCTTAATTTTGTGTAAATATTTTAATTTCTCGTTTGTGAATTTTTATAATTTACACACGAGTTAGTTTAAACATTTCTAACATCCTATCTGTTTTCATTTAATACACATATAAATATCAAACATTTAAGACCTCGGTCTTATCGTCCAACGTGCAAACGGACAGGTCGAAAGAAATATTCTCATTTTAAGTTTTTTTCTACATTAATAAACTTCGGCCGTACAGTGTAGTGTCATGGGTAACCGAGTAAGTAGGCGAGTGGTCCGAGTCATAGGTACACAAAGGAGGTCGGTCCGAGTGGACGCCGGGGACGTCGGTGAGCAGCCGGAGGTCGGTTCGAGTGGAGGCTGGGCGGTCAGCGGCTGCAGAAGTTGGTGAGCAGCTCGTCCTGGATGCTGTTGGAGCGCGCGAGCAGGCGCGGCGCGGCGGGCCCGAAGGCCGCGGCCGCGCTGTCCGCCTGCGACGCCTCGCGGGCCTTCTTCTCGTGGTACTCGTCGGAGAACTCCTGCGACACGGAAGGGAGCGTTGATTTTTTAACATATAGTGAATGGCGAAGATGAAATTTTCATATTATCATAGTTTCGAGACAGGCAGATTTCAAAGATAAATCAACTATAAAAGCGTAATATAAATACACTTTTAATTTATTACATTAACAAAAGTGCATGAAATCCTTTACGTGTTGTGGTCACTGGTTGCCATCGACTTCATCGATACATATAAATATAATTGAAGTGTGTTTTTAATATCATAATAACAGCTTTTTACCAAATGCATATGGAAGTATATACGATACTAATAACAAAACGTCAATTACTAAAATTTTTGTCTGTCTGTTTGTTCTGGGTAATGTCAAAAACCGCTGAACCTTTTTAAAACCATTTTTAAACGCGGATATAACCGCGGGGCTCAGCTAGTTAAGAAATATAATTAAAGTGGATGTAAGGTCGGCACGTCATTGGAATGTCTCGTGTGCCTCACTACACACAAAACATTTCAAACCAAACAATTGTACAAATATTTGTATGGAAGAACAAAACAAGGCATGACCTTATTTTGTTCTTTAATTTAAGTACAGATGTATTTTGAAATCCCGTACGATTCTAGAAAAAAAAACCAACAAAGGATCTATAGAATTATAATGCCTACAAATAAATATAAATTAAATTCATTTAATCACATTGAAGAACCTAAATGAATGGCACTAAAATGAATTTACATCATATTTCGGTGTATACCTTGAGGCGGTTGCCGAGGAAGACTGCACGCTCTCGCTTCCTGTTCATGAAGTCGGACTGCGTCAGCCAGCGGTGCTCGTAGCACTCCTCCGCTGACGGTCGCTTCAGGGGCACCTTCTTGAATAGGAACATCAGGAACCTCGTCGCCTCCTGGGGATGGTAAAATAAATTTAATAATTGTTTATTTTGAAGATGAAATTGCAATTTTTTTAATGATTGTAGTTTGAACTGTACTAAGAGAGGCGCCTACACTCAACACAAAAAAAACCCTCATAAAAATGAAGTTTAATTTTAAAGTAAATTATCTGTCAGTATTAAACTAAATTAACATCGAAAATCATTGCAGGTACAAGCAAATTATAAAATAGAACTGAAATTTCAGGCAAAGTACCTGTTTTGTTGTAACTATTATATTTAAAATTGATTCAACAATAAGATTTTTACACGCCATTAGTGTGATTAGCAACGCAATTATTCACTTGATGAACAAATTCTACGCTTGTGACATTTATTTAAGTTAATATCGATAGCCTTGTGTGTCATGTCATAAAATGTATGACTTAACCACAAGCTAGCAATGTTTACGAGATCCAAGGTCACACCTGCGTAATTTCCTTGTAAAGGTGTTCGAATCTGTATCTGACGAAGGAGATGTTCTGCTTGGTCTCCGCGTCGTCGGCGCCGCGGAAGGGCGACACGCCGGACAGCATGATGTACGTGAGCACGCCCAGCGACCAGATGTCCGTCTGCGGGTACGCTGGCTCGTCGTTCACTACCTCGGGGGCTGCGGGAGAAAGTTATAGCGAAAGAAAGTTACCTTAGTATCTAATGGCTATTAGGTTGAACAATTTAGCAGAAGCTACTAAGGGGTGTAGTGGTTATCGTCCTTTTAAAATTTGAGGGCGAGAAATAACAAGAACAAATGTTTTTTTTTAAGTACTTGAAATGATATATCTTTTTTCTTCACGAAGCTGACCATGAACCATCTTAAATTTTATTCTCAATGATTCTATAATTCATTAATAGCTTGTATGGAGTATTTCTTTAAATTGCTTGAATAAAAGGTTCAAAGATTTAAAAAAATAGAACAAAACTATACATACAACAAAAGGCTAAATACTCTCTATTTTGACATTGATTTCTGAAACTTTCTACATAATTTATGGCATACATTTAATATGAAAAAATACATTTAATTATACAACGGCATTAAAAAAATTGTTTGAAATCCAAAGTTATTTTCCCCCCTATCAACCCACCTTTCAGATATCATGATTATTTTCTTTCAGATATAATTTTTCACATAATATGGTAACTTACGACAATTATTATTATTTTAATTTATTAACATACCTTTGTAGTCCAATTCACCGACTTGCGGCACAATAGTGCCGAGCTTGGTAACCTTGTGCGCGGAGCCGAAGTCCGTGAGCTTGACCTGGATGGAGCGCACCGTGGCCATCACCACGTTGTCGGGCTGCAGGTCCAGGTGGCAGTAGCCCCGCCAGTGCAGGTACTGCAGCCCGTCCAGGATCTGCGTTACGATGGTCGCCACCATCTGCTCTGTATAATCATGCCGACTCGATAAGTAAGTCAAGATATCAGCCCCTTGGAGTTTTTCCAGAATCAACGTGGCTACCGGCGATCCTAGCGTTTGGTACGCCGCTATCAAGTTCGATATCCGTTCGTGCCTCAGTCGTCGCAAGCATTCGTATTCCCTCTGCACCTGGACCTCTGTTTCTGGTCGACATTCCAGCACTTTGGCGACGACTACGCTGTCGTTCGTTTTGTCGATACCCTTCACGACGATTGAGAACTTGCCGCGCCACAGTTCTGACACGAAGCTGTACCGCTCGGCGAAGTTCTGTGTACCGTCCCATTCGAGCGGGCTCTCTTCCATGGAGTAGTTCAGTTTGGGCCTCTCCTCGTCTAAAACGATCTCTTGGCCGGATTCTGTCAGCGCCTGCAAGTGTCTCATGGCTTTCGTAACTTCGATTCTGGGTACTCCGGCTTCCCTCGTCTTTACTAAGTTAGTGGGGATTCCTTTATCGCTCCATCCGATTCTATTTCTGGAAGACAGTCTGAATTGATAACTGGTTTCCGGTTGAAGATTTCGTACCACGAAGAACTCGTGGTCGATGTTGTCGGCTACGGTGATCCAATCGACGCTGTCGCCTTGTTTGTATTGAAGGCTGTAACAGAGCACTGGGGAGTTACCGTCGTATTTAGGTTGCTTCCACCTGAGTAACACTTCCGTACTAGATATTTCAGCCGCAGTCGGGCTGTCTGGAGCGTCTGGACTCGTAGCTTCCACGATCCTAGTGCGAGCTACTGTCTGTCCGACTTTGTTTCTTGCAACAACCTTGTAAAATCCGATATCGTGATGCATGGCCGGTTCGAACTTAAGAGTCGATCTGCCGTCCTCGTCTTCAACGATCTTGATTCGTTGTCCTTCAGCGATGACCATGTCGTTTTTGAACCACTGTATGACGGGTTTGGGGTCGCCAACCGCGTAGCATGATAGCTGGGCATTTTCACCTTCCTGCACTGGGAGCGTTTGGGGCTTTTCCCTGAAGAAGGGCATCTGTCCGTCCTTCTTGGACTCCATGAAGGCCTGGGCCTCCGCGTAGCTGTCGAGACGGGTCCCGAGCTCGTGTCGCAGGCGGCGGATGGTGTAGCTCTCTGTGCCGTAGTTGTTGATCCTCTCACGGCGCTCGTCGTCGATTTCTTCGTCCATGATGTCGGTGAAGCGACGTCGTTCGCGCACTATCGGTGCCTGAAAATAAAGTTTGATCGTGAGATAATATCGTGTATTTTCTTCAACAAAGAACTTTTATAACGGCTGTGTGCATTGCAACTGCAGTTTAATAAATATGACTACTCGTTTATTAAAGGCGTTAAAACAGAATCTTCGCTCTGCTCTGCTCTTAGCGAAAAGACCATGTATGCGTATATACGCTCGTTTGAAATTCTCCCAAATTTTCTCCACGTCCATGTTTAGATACTCGCCGAGCAAAGACGCATGGGTGCAAATGCGAAAAAACCCACTCCGGTAAATTCGTTCATTCTCTGTGGAGTGTAGGACTTTCAAGCGCGAATCAAGCGTTTACATACTCGTCATCGTTTGGCGAGTTACTCGGCGGATGGTATCAAAATATCTAAATATCGTATAAAAAAAGTTACTTTATTTAATAAATAAAAAAAATGGGAGGAGGCCTTCGTCACTCACCCTGGGGTCGTAGGAGTCGTGCAGCGAGACGGAGAAAGCGGGCGAGCGCGAGCACGCCACCTTCATGTACTCGCGCAGCCGCACCGGGAACTGCACGTCGCGCAGCTGCAGCAGGTACGTGTCCGGCCCGTTCTGGTAGCTGGGGGGAGGGGGGGAGACCCTTAGACCCTTATACACTTTCAACAAGTATTTACTCCTATTATTGTATACATTTTTTATCTGATTGAAGTAACAAACGAGCATACATTCCCAGGTGGATGGTAAGTGGTTACTGCCGCCCATGGACATCTGTAAGGAACTTCATAACTTCATATAGAACAGGGGTTCCATGTGAAGTCGATCACAGATGCGTTGCCACTTCAACGCAAAGCTGCTTCATGCTAGAAATAGGTGTTGTGGTCGTGGTG
>MOOZ01000747.1:19906-67334 GCA_002930495.1 Cecropterus lyciades | reverse complement strand
TACGCTCGTTTGCAATTCTCCCAAATTTTTTTCATATCCATGTTTAGATACTCGCCGAGCACGGACGAATAGGTGCAAATGCGAATATGTAAAAATCTCCGGTGAATTCGTTCGTTCTTTGCGGGGTGTAGGAGTCAAGCGCGAATCAAGCGTTTACATACTCCTCATCTTTCGGCGAGTTACTCGGCGGATGGTATCAAAACATCTAAATATCGTGTAAAAAAAGTTACTTTAATAAATAAAAAAAATCGGAGGAGGCCTTCGCCACTCACCCTGGGATCGTAGGAGTCGTGCAGCGAGACGGAGAAAGCGGGCGAGCGCGAGCACGCCACCTTCATGTACTCGCGCAGCCGCACCGGGAACTGCACGTCGCGCAGCTGCAACAGGTACGTGTCCGGCCCGTTCTGGTAGCTGGGGGGAGGGGGAGAGACCCTTAGACCCTTATACACTTTCAACAAGTATTTTCCTATTGTTGTATACATTTTTTTATCTGATTGAAATATCAAACGAACATACAATCCACCTGATGGTCAGTGGTTATTGCCGCCCATGGACATCTGTAAGCAACTTCATAACTTCATATAGAACAGGGGTTCCATGTGAAGTCGATCACAGATGCGTTGCCACTTCCGAGGTCTAAGATGCAAGAACGCCACTGGTTCTACCATCTGGATTTTTAATTTTTCCATAAAAAACACGTTGAATCATAGAAAACAATATTACCTAGAATCGTTCATTCTTTCTAAAGCAAATCCTAAATAACATCAGTAAGTGAACGCAAATATGTAACTTACGAACACTCAACATAACTACGGACTGCGTACAAAATACAATTTCTAGAATATTATGAAAACATTAAAGAGTTTAATACGATACTAACTGGCTCTCTGATTTGGCGGAGACCTCCCAGTCGGGGTGCTCCCACTGCTGGAATTTCAGGTCCCACGCGCCCGGCTCCCGGTCGTGCGGCTCCCGATCTGGTGTGCCTGGGGACATAATATTGATATTTATATGTTTTTGAATACTCTCATTACTTCTAGTTTTATTTTATCTGGTATTATTCTGAATGTTATTTATGCACTATAAATAAATTTACAAATAGCCAAGTCTCGCCAGGAATGGACGCTGGTAACCATTGCACCGAGTGGATCGTCAATATTTTTCTAATTATAAAAATAAAAAATAAAAAACCTTCAGGGGTGTATATCTCCCCGGGCGGGTACACCATCTTGGAGGGGTGTGTGAAGGCCCCGCTGAGCGGCCGCCGCCGGAACCACGTGCGGCACTGCGCGTTGCTCGTCCAGTCGCTGAAGAGACATATTGCATTATAAGCATATTTTTTCAAATTACATTCAATTTCATAATTCTGGCATGTGTGGCGTGGCCTTTTATACATCGATTTTAGTACCCCTAGTACATACAATTTCCATTATAATTACGAGTACTATAATTTCTTTTTAGTAAATACCGTCAACCCATTATTGTCCCACTGCTGGGCACGGGTCTTCTCTCAGATTGAAAGAGTTTTAGTAAATATAATATGTTAACCTTAGTATATAGCTCTTAGTATATAGAACTTTTCTATTACCCACAATACTAATAACATTTTGGTCAGCAATTATTAATAATTCTCTGGTGTATGAACTATGAGAGGAAATAAAGTACTGGTGAATGACAAATCATTACAAAAATCGAATATTTATTTGAGTCATCCAGAATGCAGGTATAAAACAATACCACAGAACATGAAAATCGACACTATTTGATTAATAAAAAATAACTTTAGCTTTCTGTACTACAATTTAATATAGTTCATTTAAACTCACCGGTACAAGTTGTAGTAGTTCCTCAGCCTGTCCGTGGTGATCATGTACTCATCTTTATATATCTTATCGGCGAGCGTGAGCCAGGGGTGCGAGAGCGCGGCGTTGACGTCCATACGTTCGCGCCAGTCCACCACCAGCAGCCGGGAGATGAAGTCACGTGACTCGCGGCTCAGACGCGACCACCACTCCTCGTCGTGCCACTCCCACTTGCCCTCGCGGACTCGGATCAACGTTTCCATGTCATTGGCTCCGCGGAAGGGCGAGCGGCCGCTCAGCAGGATGTAGGTGATGATGCCGACGCTCCAGCAGTCGGCGGGGAAGGCCACGCCCTCCCCGTTGGCGACCTCGGGCGCCACGAACTCCGGCATGCCGTAGTCGAGCGCCGCGTGCTTGTTGAGCATGATGCGCCGCGACAGACCGAAGTCGCAGATCTTCAGCTCGTCGCTGCCCGCGTGCGATAGGAGCAGCTCACCGATCTGTTAACATTTTGTAGGTTTTTACATTAGATTTGTAATGCAAGATTGTTTTTAAAATCATGTAACATAGTAATAATTTTATTCAAATTTGATATTTATAAATATCTCTTTCTAAAAAAGACGTCTTATTAGCATGGTTCTCTTATTATACCCGGATATAACTTCTCGTTCAGTATACGCGGGTGCACGCAACAAACGATCAAGGCTGCCAGCTGGGTTACCAGGTTCGTGTATGGAAGAATAATGTTCATACTTCGATCAAATCAAGATGCGTATAGCGGTTGTCGTGTGTTTACCTGTTCAGCAGTCATCTTAAATGCCTAGCGATCTTCTTCTCCGTAATCGTGGACACGTACAATAAGCAGTTTCATACGACCGCCATCAACGATACCAGTTCAATGTGTAGCATCAGTGCTTATACATGTATTTGATACTCCTACTAATCGTACTTTTGTGACCGTATACTTCAACCACTATTAGATCACGTGACCACCGCTTAGATCGGCGAAGAGGGTTTATATGCTATTAGAATATTTTAGATACTCAGACTCACCGTGAGCCCAAGATGCGCGTAGCTGTTATCGTGCATGTACTTCAAGCCACGCAGCAGTTGGCGGATGTATCCCGCGACCTCCCGCTCCGTGTAGGCGGGCGCCCGCAGCAGGCGGTCGCGGACGAGCGCGCCGCCCGCCGCCAGCTCCGTGAGCAGCGCCAGCGTGTGCTCGTGCTCGTGTGCGGCCACCAAACGGATCAGGTGGCGATCGTTTAGCTGGTTCATGATGTCCAGCTCGTTCTTCATGAACGGTTTCAACGCGGAGTGCCCGTGCATTATCTTCGCGGCGTAGTTGCGACCTGCCGGGTTGTGAGGTTGACGTGAGAAAATAGGATAATAAATGCCCGCCCGAGAATGAATGATGAAAATTAAGTTCATTCGATGTATTCGGGATAGATTTCTTCAAAAATATATTTAGGAACAGTAATATTTTACTTCACTAAATAATGTGCCATTAATGTTTTTTTACGTCTAACTAAGAAGACAGTACAGTAAAGTAGGCAGAATTAGGTCGTTATACAAACGGGCCAAAACGGCACGCTGCGAAATCTCGGTCTGTTTCAATATACTTACAGTCGGTCGGACGGTCGCAAAGGATGCGCTGCTGCCCGCCGCTGGAGCATTAATTGAAATCATGAAGTGGCAGCCCTATTGCGCACCTACTTCGTACCGAGCGGCCGTAAGTAACAAATCCAAGGACATCGCTGACACGTAATACTGCTTACATTACTATACTGTGCTAAGACTTTGCATACTACATTGCTACCTCTTTACTTCTGATCACTCTTAGCACTAATGATAGTTACCATAGAAAATCTAAGAAAAATGTCCCTCACCAGTGAGCCTCTCGGCGGCGTGGTAGACGACGCCCTGTACGCCGCGGCCCAGCTCGTCGCCCAGATCGTAGAAGTCCCCGAAGGGTTTCGTGCTGGGCTTGATGCGCGGCGGGTGCTCCCTGATCCTGGGGTTACAACGATTTTATTTATGTGACGAACGAACATTTATTTATATAACGGATTTGTTTGCCATAAATGCGTATATTTCATCCTTTCTACGCCTTCTACACTCATAGCCCCACACTAGGATTTCCTCCTGTGTTGTGAGTTCCATAGACACAAAGACGAATATATAAACACCCGGATCCAGCACAGAATCTAAAATCAATATTCAGATGTCTGTCTGGCCGCGGTTTGAACTTAGCTGAAACTGAACCCAGAATCCACTGCGTGTCAAACTAATGGTTAAATATAGCTGTGAAAATAAAAAGTAGGAGTACACAAGATTTGATATTTAAACCCACGAGATGGCGCTGTCATACCTATGGTTAAAAAATCTAATCATGTCTTGCAGGAATTTGCACAACAAACTTCACAGTACACACATATATGTCTAGTGAAATACCCGTTACGGGTGGGCACTAACGCTTACCCCTCCACATATGTCCATGGGTAGCTGTGGGTTACCATCGGGTGGACGGCATGCTCGTTTGCTACTACAATATTAAAAAATTTCCAAGGTGGTAGAACTCTTTGGAGTTCGACTCCGGAAGTACCATCGCCACTCCTATTTCTGCCGTACAACAGCAGTGTTATGCGCTGCTATGTTTTGGTCTGAAGGGTGTGGTCAGGAAGACATATTTTTCTGAGGCATTCAATCTTTGTCCTCAAGTAGCAACGCACCTGTGACTAACCTTAGGTGAGACTTTCATCTCACCTGGGGTTGATTACTGATGTCTGCATGCTACTTCCATACTATAAAAAAACAGCAAAGTGTAAAAAATTGTCTACCTCGTAGAGTATTCATACTCGCTCTCCTCAACGTGCAGCATGGCGGAGGAGCTGACGGAGCCGGCCACGTTCCGCGCCGACACCGAGTACAGCCCTTCGTCCTTCAGGATCGCGTCGTTGATCACCAGGATCACCGTGTCCGGCTCGATGAACTGCATCTGTGGACGTATTGACAGGTGAAGTTGTTGTTTGCGAAAAGAGCTCTCCTTCGAAGCCAACGGTACATTGGCGTCTCCCCTGGTGTTGCAAATGTCCATAGGCGACGCTTTCCATCAGGTAGTATAAAAATAAAAAGTGGTAGAACACTTTATGACGACGTACGACTCCGGAAGCACCACGACCAATTTCTGCCTAATATTAGCAGTGTGACACGCTGCTGCGTTCTGGTCTGAAGTATGTGATAAGGTAGTTAACTTATTCGAGGCGTCCCAAGATAGTCCTCGAGGTAGCAACACATCTGTGACGATCCTCAAGTAAGACTGATTTTATTTGAGGTTGGTTACAGATATTCACGGGCGGCAGTGGCCACTTACCATTAGGTGGACTGCTTCTAATCATTTGCTACCTCCATTTTATAATTCCATTTAATATTCCATTTTTTTTACATTTATTTAGAACTTCATATAAAAATAACCGATCATAAGTTATACAGTCCATCTGATGGTAACTTACTGCCGCCCATGGACGTCCGTAAGCAACTTCATATAGAAAAAGGGTTCTATTTGAAGTCAATCACAGATGCGTTGCCACTATCTCGGACTGAGGTGGTCGCCTTATATATTAGTGAGCCGGCAACTACACTTCCACCTCACACAAGAACTGCTTCACACTAGAAATAGGTGTAGCGGTGATACCTCCCCGGTCGAACTACACTGGTTCAATCACCTGAAAAATACCTCGTACCACCCGGTACCTTCTCGGTGAAGCGGACTACTTTCTGATTTTTGCAGTGTTACCTTGATCCGCGAGCTGGGCGCGAGCGGCTGCCAGTCCTTGTACCACTTGATGTCGGGGTAGGGCACGCCGGTGACGCGCGCCTCCAGCCGCGCCGCGTGCCGCTGCAGCACCACCGCCTCCTCGGGCCGCCGGATGAACGTCGGGTACTCCGCCAGCTCGAGTCGGACGCGTTGACGAGCTTGCCCGTGCTCGTTGGTCGCCACTGCCTCGTACCAGCCCGCGTCGCGTTCCAGCATTCTGGAGGGTTCGGAATCGTTTTATGACGGCGATAAGGCTACGAGAGTATTTACTGTTTTGTAATTAGTGTAACAGGGTATCGAGAGTCGATTACTTAGAAGGTAGGAGAGGCAGTTTTCGAAAACGAAAAAACGTTGTTGATTTTTCTAAAGAATAGTGATTTTTGAATTTATAGAGGGATAATTGCCCCTATTTGCGAAGCTGAAGTATAAAAAAAATAGTAGAAATGTGGTAGAACATTTTGTAAATTTTCGTGAAATTCCACCGAGCCGCTGGCCGTATAAATCCCGAATTGGTATGGGATTCAACTTGAGATACAATTAAAAAGATTAGCAAAATTCCAAATGTATATATAAGTATATTTATGTAATATAAATGTATATTTATTTTGCAATTTATTGGAAGGTGAGTTTAAAAAATAATAATTTGCGTTAGGAGCTTTAGATTATCAAAGCGCAAATCAAATCAACGACATAGATAGGTTTTAATTTTGGTTTGTAACTTAGCGATTTATCGGTTGTTTAATACAATACTAGAATTTTAAAAGGAGGTTATGCAGGTAATACAAATTTTATTTCATGCAATAATTAAAAATATACTAAACATTATGTTGTACCGTTTCGAAACATATAGATGTAAAAAAACAAGAAATCAATATTTAGGTATCATTTCAAGGAACTCACTTATTAATGAACAGCGTAGCTTGTCCGTTCCTCGTGTAGCTCCAGTCGTAGCGGCCGCCGATCTCGATGGGCTCGTCGTTGAAGAAGTACGTCATCTTCGGCTTCGGGTAGCCGTACACGAACCAGAAGAGGTTCGCATTGTGACCCTTCACGCCGTACTGGGAATCGTGTTCCTGGCGGAGGAACTTGGGCGCTTGGGCGTAACCGTCGTGTGGCGGCCGCTCGATATCGAAGTCCTTCGGGAAGTAGGGCGAGGTCTCCGGGCGGAAGTCGATCCCGGGCTCGAGGTAGGGCACGAACTTGGGCGGGTCGGGCTCGAGCTTGGCGCGGTGCGTGACGGCGTAGGGCGAGGGGTCGCTGACGCCGTACTTGTTCTCGACGCGCACGCGGAACTTGTAGTCGCGGAAGGGCTCGAGGTTGCGGATGTCGCACGCGCACGAGCGCAGCCCCGTGCGCGCCGTGAACCAGTCGCCGTCCGGCACCTCGCACATCTCCACCTGCACGACAAAAATAAGTAAATACACACGAACAAACGAAGACAAAAAGATTCCAATCCAAAACTTACGGAGTCTACGAAACGGACATTATTTTCTAATTGTAGACACTTTTAGAGGGGATACGCATACATATTAATTTAAGAAATATGGTACTCCATATTTCTTAAATTAATTACTTGAATAAAAAAATACTTTCTGTGGAATCATAATTCTATTGCTGTCGAGACACGTAACCAAGCATTGATCTTACATGACTGTACTCAATGTCCAAGACTATGTCCAATTCATTTTTAAGAAGCGATGAATGAATGATGCAGATTGAATGAAGAAAATATGGTTCATTTTAAAGAAATTATGACTGAATGGATGCAGACCGAATGACAGAAATATCGAATTATAATTATTTTGAAGCCGGAGTTTAAATTAACTGACCAAAATTACAAATTGTTAATTACAAAGTTATTAATTGGCCTTAAAGTTTTTTATCTACGTATATTTTGGGGATAATACTACATGCTTATCGTAAGAATTAATTTTTGAAATCAATTCGTGTATTTTTGCCAACACAGCAGTCATATTTCCATAAATTTTGGCGTGTTACCTGGTATGTGACTGGGAAGCGGGGCCCATGCGGGATGGAGGGCCGCCAGGACAGCGTGAGGTGGCGGTCGGCCATGCGCGAGATGATGGGCTTGTCCGACAGCGGCATGGGCACGCCCGTCTTCTTCATCTTGTCGAAGTCCGAGTACTGGTCCGCCAGGGGGCGCTTGCTCGTGTGCGGCTCCAGGGCTGGAGGAAAGGTAATTATTATTAATTGCGAATCTATATTGTCTTGTAAGAGAACAGTTAAAGGATTCGAATACTTTAAAGGGTTATTGAGGAAGAAAATTTTTGTAAGAAATAAATTTATACAAGTATTTTTGCGTTAAACTGTACCTTATTAGGCGATGTGTATATAAGGTTCAAAACATTTTATTGCAAAATAAAATATCAATTTATGACACGTTCATTTAATTGGCTGATGTGTACACTACTAAGTTCTTACAACTATGTCTCTTACCTATATAATGTCGGCACAATATCACTTATACAGATAATATTAGTATTTATATTATTTTTCTATTTTTTTATCTTTTACTATTCTCACTTGATCCTTATGTTTCCAAATGTATGGAATTTTATTTTTTATAATTCGTTTTTTGGCGAATTCGTATATATAAACACCTATGATTTACAAAAAAAACATATCGAAAAAAGGCCCGTACTTGATCGTCACTATTGGTCGACATTGTTAAGAAAGAACGTACATAATTTAAAGTCTTCTAACATTTTAATAGGAGAATCATAGAAAAGAGAACGTATGTACCTAAATATAATACCAACTAAATATTTAAATGAATAACACTACTGATCACGTTATATTGGCTAACACCATCTAGTGATAAATCTGTGACACTAAGATAACTCATAGAAACTAAAAAGCAGTAATGAATGAATCCTTACTATCATAAGTGAGCTGTGCAGTGCAGGAGTCGTCTCCGTGAGGGTTGTAGATGCGGCAGCGGTAAGTGCCCACGTCGCTGGGGTCCACGCCGCTGATGGTGAGCCGCAACAGCCCCGTGGTCTCCTTGTCCATGCGGATACGCTCACATGGGAACAGCTTCTCGTCGTTGCGGAACCTGTCGGAGTAATCGTGCATAATATATATAGAACTATGATGAACTATATAGTAAGGAACAGAGGCTGATCTAGAAGGCGGGAGCTTAAGCCTCCCGCTACAAATCTAAAAATATAATAATGTAAAGGCCAACGTGTTATGGCAACGGGGGTGTGGCAAAAAATCTGATATAGGAGGACCTAATCAATAATCTGAATTAAATTGAAAATTATTTCGGATGCGGTTGCAATTCATCTGTGGTATTTTAAGGTAAAACGTACGTCATATATATTACTTATTGCAAAGTTGCTAGTAACTTTGTTGAAACTTATTTCACCTGTATTCTGTGATTCTGACTGCGATTTTAAAATACTATATTTCAATTTTATATGCTTCATTATACCTGATATGAAAGCACATTACCTATTTACACTAATATAGTTTTACACTAATATAGTTAATACAATTTACCGGACTATGAACTCTAGAAATTTAATAAAAATTAAAAAAAAAATGCAAGTAATTTAAACCAGAACATGTACACTCGCTCATTTTTTTTAATTCACGTAATACGTAATAGAAATTGATTTAAAAAATACAGAAAAAAAAACAAATAAGAAAAATGTGTGTGTACCATTCAACGTCGGGGTCCGGCGAGCCGGTGGCGCAGGCGGTGAACTTGGCGCTCATGCCGCGGACCACCTCGATGTCGCCGATCCTCTTCAGGAACGACGGCGGCTCCACCTTCTGCTTGCGGCTTCTGGAAACACAGGATAATTTACATTCACACGGCTATAATGGTGTTTATTATTTTTTGAAATTGTGGTTTTTACTTTTCTACAGTCCGTTATTATTAAAAAAAATGTAATTTTTACTTTTCAACAGTAATCCTTGTAAGCTTATAAACATAATAATTTTGCGTATTTTATTATTATTTTTTTAAACCAACGATATTTATACGATAACGTAAGGATAATTTTGGATTGACACAATATATTTAAATGATCATTGGTGTTTATTAGTTTTAAGTAATTAAACCATAATTTACTGTAAATAATTCTGAATCGCTACTAGTTTCAACAAAAAAATCTATTCCTTGAAGGACGCTATTATTACATGTTCAGACTTTCAAATGTTTATTCAACTTCGGACGATTATAAGGGATCCTCTATTTGCCAGGCAGTAATATTTATGAACAGTCTCAATTCACCAACATCTTTCAACTACACTTGCCTAGTGGTAGAACCCGTGTAATTCAACCGGGCAGCTATTTCTACTGTGAAATAGTTCTTGTACCGGTTCGCTTATATATGAGGCGATCATCTTAGTTCTCGAGTGGCAACGCATCTGTGATCGATTTCAGTGAGGACGCCTGTTATATGAAGTTGCTTAGAGATGTCCATGGTCCATGGAACTTCATTTTCGTTTGCCATTTCAATCAGATAAAAAAAAACTAGCATCAATAATACGAGTAAAACAAGGACTCACATCTTGTCAACGACCTCGAGCGCCGCCTCGCACTCGGCCTCCCCCTCGCGATTCTTCGCCACGCAGCGGTAGCGGCCCGCGTCGGGCGCGGCCAGCTCCCGCACGTACAGGCAGCACGCGTCCCCGTCCCGCTTCATGTGGAACTTGTCGGAGGGCTGCAGCCGCTGCCCGTCCTTGTACCACGTGATCTCCGGCGCGGGGATGCCGTACACCCGCGCGGGGAACTTCGCGTCGAACGTCGGCAGCTGGGGAGCGGGTGGTACTTTGTCAGATGGACTAGACGCACGATATTGTACACGTAGTAAGAATCAAACAGCCTAGTTTGTCTAAACTGGCCGTTATTTGACACTGCGGTAATTATGATTTTACAGAAAAATACTAAATATAATAGGCACGGCTTCAAAAAATTAATATTATTTATTTTTTAACTTATAAAACCGAATGCTATTAACAATTCAAAATATTTTATGAATATCAGTCCCTTAGATTAATAAACAAAATTATTAAGATTTATTTCAAATACGAATTCGGGGAAAACACCTGTATCTTAATTTATTAAATGTTTATTGTAAACTATAGTAATTGACACTGAATTTTCTGTAACAATTCTATTGAGTCAGCCGAAACGTACTAATTGCATTCACGTACAAAACCAATCGATCTCACCTGTTGCAGGTCAGTGAACTTCTGGCTGAAGGTGGGCGGTTGGTACACCTTGCGTACTGAAACCTTGCCCTCGGAGGCGTCTTCACCCAGCGGGTTGACGAGCTTCACGCCGTACACGCCCGCGTCAGACAGCTCCACCGGAGTGATCTCCAGACCCACCTAGCAAGGATGCAAGATCAGAACCGATCGATAAAAGATGGCGCTATTCGTATGTTGAACCACGCTATTATTATTATTTTTTAATATAAAATGGAATTAGTTTGCGAGCATGCAGTCTATCTGATGGTCACTGCCGCCCATGGACTCCTAAGCATGTCCGTATGGATAGAGGTTGCCTCTGTACCCAATCACATGTGCAATGCTTTTCACGACCACCAACTGCGTAAAATATATTTCGAGAAGATAGTGTTTACAGCTAGATTTCTCTTTACACATGGTTTATTACCAGTTTGTGCCTTTGCTAAAAAAAGAGCTTGGGTACACATATATGTAGATTCTGTATATATTCATTTTTATTTATTGATTGGTGTCAATAACTCATATTTGACAATTTGTGGGTGGTACATTTTGACATAACTGGGTTTGGATCCATTAGAAAAATGTGGTTGCCGGCTCATTCTTCTACCGCAACGCAAGGCTGCTTCACGCTAGTAATACACGTGTTGGATGTATCTTCCCGGTTGAACCATACTCGTTCTACCACCTTGAATATTTTCGTTAATTTTCGTAGTTTTAAGAAACTAATGCATACTAGATGTTGCCTCTTCCCAGTTATTATCAAGTAGTCTGGTGAGAGATTTCTTTATTAAAAATACACAATTGGTCTCATTTTGCTATTCCTGTCCAGGCGAATGGACATACAGTTCGTATTCATACTTGACTAAAGCAAAGGTAGTGGTTTGGAAATTAACGAGTGGCCTACACCACAGTTCATAAAATAAACATTATTACAATACCGACCCTCTTGCCGTCGCAACATAGCAGCAGCTTCTCAGTAGGCTTGAGTGGTTGTCCGTCCTTAGTCCACGTGACTTCGGGGACAGGGTTGCCCACGAAGGGCGCGCCCAACGACAGCGATTGGCCCTCCTCCGCCGTGACGTCACGGAGTCCGTGGATCAGGCGTGGTCGTTCTTGCGGTAGTGAGTCGTCGTCACGACCTGGGTTGAAAATTTTGGTTTACGTCATTTTCAATTATAAATAATTTGATGTAATTGAAATAATCTTTCTTCCTTTGAAAATCTACATGATCAATCTTATTTCTTTTATTTTTTTAGTTATCTTAGGTATTGTTTGAGACATACAAAAATCGTCTCAGTTTGGAGAGTGTCATAGGCTATATAATTAAAGATATCAAATATAATTATGAATACAGAAAAAAAATTAAGCCCTTGGGTTTTTATTTCAATATTTTAACAATGTTACTAGTTTCAACAATCATATTCAGTATTATCAAAAACAAAGTAATCCTACCACGCTACACACTCTCCCACCGGATACTCACTAGCAATGGTGAGCTCAGCCTGGGAGACGCTCTCCCCCTTCTCGTTGACGGCCTTGACGGCGTAGTTGCCCCCGTCGGCCGCGGTGGCGCGCGACAGCAGCAACGCGTGCGTGCCGTCCGGCTGCGACACTATGCGGACGCGGTCGCCGTCCGGGACTATCTCTTTGCCGTTGTGGGTCCTGGGAGATAAGTTATGTATAAGGGTAAACGTATCCAAAGGCAGTGTGGCGCCGTACCGTTGCAACGCGGTGTTTTAGAAGGTAAGACTCTTTGTGATTCGACTCTGGAAGCACCACTGTCTACGTTTGCCTATTAACAGCAGTGTTTTTGCCTGAAGGATGCGGGAAGTGATACATATTTATCTAAGGCGTTCCAAATTAGTCTTCACAAATAGCAAGGCACCTGTGGTCAACTTCAAGTAAGACTCTGATCTTATCTGAGGTTGATAACATGGGCGGATGTCCATGGGCGGCAGTAGCCAACAGGTGCTTCTTTGCTACTTCAATATTATAAAAAAAATACGCACCATCGCGTTACAAATCGTGCTGCAACGGTAAAATGAGTGGGCTTCTCAATTTTTGAAGAGAACGCTTCAATATTCGGAGCGTTGCGTCTCGTCAATTTCTACGTAGCGATAGATGACATTATCGAATCAATTATCGTGTAATAGCACAGTTCTTTTATGACTTCGATCTTAAGAATAGCAACCAGGTGTCAAGCTGTTACCGTTGAATTGTCTTAATCGAACTGTTTTTGATGTAGAAAGGCATGTGCGTGTGATACCAAAAGTAGTTGAAGTTCAAAGAGATCTTCTACAATACAATTAAGAATTATATCAAATATTTGCAAAAAAATACTTACAACGATTTGAAAGTACGAGTAATTACTTTAAAAACAATATTTTAGTGTTAAAATGAAAATTCCACCATCTATCCTAAACTACTCTACTCCCTGCAATAAGTTTAGAAGCTGTGTAGGATTTCATTCTCATCACTCATTCATCATTCAACTTACCATTTGATAGTCGGCTGCGGGTGTCCAAGCACCTTGACTTCTAGCTTCACGGGGAACCCTTCAATGACCTTGGTGGGCTGGAGCTCAGCCACGAAGGCCGGCTTGCGCTCCTTCTGTCCGACCTCGACCTTGGCCTTGGACTCCACTTCACCCAGCTTGTTGGTGACGGTGAGCGAGTACACGCCGGCGTCCTCGGGCTTGCAGCTGTCGATGCTGAGCCCGATGATGCCGCCGGGCTGGTTGATGAAGTTGATGGCTTGCGTCGGACGGATCGGGAGGCCTGATGAGATTCATAACATTATAAATATGAGTACTTGTAGTTCTGAAAATTAACCATTCTATTTTAACGCATTAAATTAATATTAACTAAAACGGAAAACAGAATATCGTGACAGAACGTAAGTCTTCTTTATAAAAATTCAAAGGTATGTGATGCCTACCGATCGTAATTGCAAATCGTGGACTTGACTAGACTAAATGAATTATATCCTAAACTGCTTAGTACTAATAGAAATTGGGATTTTGCATTACATTAAACGAGAGATTTTCTTTAACGGAAAGGTACTAAAAATCAAAGATAGAATTCGCTTACCATCCTTGAACCATTTAATTTCGGGCGCGGGGAACGCCATGACTTTGGCCTCCAACTTCAGCGGCTGGCCCACTACCGCCTTTGTGTCTTCCAACTCCTGGCTAAATGATGGCTTCCTTGGCGTTGCTGTAGGATAAAATGGGCTTTAAGCATAAGTAGCCGACCATGTATCGATTGAAAAACTTTCTTTTTATTTATATATAATTTTTGTATTACATTTTTTGAATATGTAAGTAGCATACGAGCTTGCAGTTCACCCGATGGCATGTGGCCATTGCCGCTCATGGAGGTCTGTAATCAACCTCAGATAAAATCAGAATTCTACCTGAAATTGCCCACAGATGCGTTGCTACCCTCGAGCAGTAAATATGTCTGCATTATATCGCTTTTTAGACTAGAACATAGCAGCAGTGGCAAGTACTCTGTTGTTATAAAATAGAAATACTTGTGGTGGTCGAGTGGAGGCATGGAGAGAACCACAAAGGATTTTATCATCTTCGAACGATAGTACATATCGAACATTATTGATAATTGAATTATTGATATGAACAAGTGCAGGTGGCAGAAGCCTTTGTGGAGAACCACCACCACATTTATTTCTGCCTAATAACAGCAGCGTTAAGTGCTGCTGTGATTTGGCTTGAAGGGTCTGCTAAGGTATACTCATCTGATAGAGAACGCATCTGTAGCCGAACTCATGTACGACTTTGATTTCATCCGTGGTTGATTACAGATGTCCATGGGCGGCAATTACCATTTACCCTCGGATGGACTGCATGTGCATTTGCTACTTCTATATTATAAAAACAAAGTTGCTAGCTTAGCCTTAGCCTCCTAGGCTAGTTCATATACGAAGAGCTTTGTAGACCTAGTCTAGGGGGGATCGTTCTCAAAAAGAGAAGGTGTCCTTACGGTTGACGGCGACAGCGCAGAGCGCGGAGTGGTCGCCGTGCGGGTTGGAGATGACGAGCTTGTAGGCGCCGCAGTCGGCCGGCGTCACGCTCTCGATGACCAGCTTCACGGTGCCGTCGGGCAGCGCCGTCTGCTGCACGCGCTCGTCCGACGGCGAGAGTGGCGCGCCGTCCTTGTACCTGGAGTGACATTTGTTCTTTAAAACATATGCCAAATCTATCTTATGAAGCGATCTAAATGTGTTTTTAGTTTGAGAGGAAACATATCGCTGAAAAGCAATTTTGTTTTATATCCAAAATTGCAACTTTATAACTGAATCGAAAAACAAAAACTATTTATAAATTCATAACTTTTTAAATAGCTGGTCTTTTGGCATTTTATTTTATAACTATTGAATTTTACTAAAATCTAATATATCAGATAAGATTAGTATATTTGATTTTATGTATATAACTAAATTCACATATGAAACACAAAGAGTTGAAATGTGTAATATATTTCTAGCAACTGGTATTTATGAAAATAACAATATGTTATATGTCAATTATATTACATAATTAAATAAACAACAACAAATGAGGTTTTATTTCTTCATCATTTGTATAAGATTCCGAGAATTAATCCATAAGTTTAAATTGAATTAAACCAAGGCCACACTGAATTATGAAATTTATAATGTATATTCTCTAACCATTTGGCGGTGGGTATGGGGCTGCCGTCCAGCTTGGCCTTGAGCTCGAGGCGCTCGCCCTCGTCCACGTCGCGCTGGCGCGGCAGCTTGTGCGCGAACCCCGGGGCAGCCTGGCCCAGCGTTATCGGCGCCTCGCAGACCGCTTCGCCGGCTAAGCTCACCGCGCACACTTTGTACTGTAGGTATATCACACAATTTTACTGCTTTATGTATATGTCAAAATAAAAATGTATAGGTAATTTGGTACGCATGTAAGTGGTTACACGTCTTTTTCGTGACTAAGTAAAAAAACGATATGAAAATGTTACTTTACTGGTTGTTCCACAAAACTCACGACATTAACTACCTAACTGTATAGTGTCGATTTTAGATATCGGTGCGTACACACCGATATCTAAAATCGTGCATGCACGGTAAAAATCTACCAAAAAAATACCAATCTATTAATATTAGTCTACAACAAATATTTTAATGACAACCTAAGGTTTTTATGCCTTATAATACATGTTAAGCGCTCGAGGCGTTTCATTTTAGTCCTCAGAATAGAAACCCACCTGTTGACGTCCACAATTAGAAATTTAACTCTATCGTAATATTTGATGACTCCTGTGATGGAGCGGTTACCATACCAGTCTGACAAGCAGTGGATCCCGGGTTCGATCCCCGGCCATAGAGACATCTGAATGATGAGTTTAGATTTCTATTCTGGGTCTGGGTGTTTGTGTATTCATCTTTGTGTGTCCATTGCACCCACGACACACGAGAAATCCTACTATGGGGCTATGAGTGTAGAAAGCGTTTAATTATCTATAAACTTATCTATCTTCCAAAGTTGATTATAGATGTCCATGAATGACAATTGATTTTGTACAGACTTTTCAGCCAGAATAACTTATTCTGGTGCTACGCTAACTGTTGCTGTATAACTACTGTAATTTCAAGAAGGGTGGAGTCAGTATATTATAAAATTATTTTATTAAAAAATTCAATTTTTAACCAACATGTAACTTACTAAAGAGACTATTTTACTTAACTATTTTTATTACGTCCCAAAAGGAAATTTACAATTAGCTTATGATAAAGACACTCACCTTGCCAGCATCGCTAGCATTGAAGTTCTTGATCTCGAGCTCGCTGTCGACCTGTCCGCCGACCTCGGTGGTGATCTTGTGGCGCTCGTCGTCCAGGACCTCTTGGCCGTCCCTGTACCAGCGCACGGCCGGCTTGGGCACGCCGTCGCACCGCACCCTCAGGGTCACGTCGTCGTAGTCCTTCACCGTCTCCTTCTGCAGGGGCTTGGTGAATACTGGTGTGCCGGCTGGGAAAGGATAGTATAAATAGTAAAAATATTGAGCCAGACTAATTGCGTTTAGAATGTGGGGTTATTTTATATATTTTCACTGTTGCGGCATCTCTACCATAACTACTTCTGTGCTGTAGCAGCAACTTTACGCATATAAGTAACATGCAACGTATCGTAATTAACTGTATATCGGACTCACGATTTCTATTTAGTGATATGTGAGCATAGCGCTTTACTGACCACTTACCTTCTGTACTTACCACTGACCTTCAGGTAAGTGTTTTCTTCTTTAATAAGACGCACTAAAGAGTTCATCTTGTTCAACTCTATTAACTAACAAAGCTAGTTTCAGTTCAGAGTTTGTTATAATTATAGATGTTTATAAAATAACAATAGGATGATTCAGAAAACATGTGGTGCCATCTCTTGACAAGTTTTTAACTATTTAGCATAATATTAAGAGTAAATAACTTTAAGTGTAATTTTGACGGTCGTTGATCTCTTAATAGTTCGACTTCGGATGCATCTTTGTTAGACCTATTTTGTCCTAACCACAGCAGTGTTACGAGTAAGTGTCGACGTGTAGAATACACGTTTAGAGGTTTGGATACATACTTATCCCAAACGTTTTAACATAGTCCCTTGGAGGTGACGACACATCTGTTTGCCAACCACAAATAGGACCTACCTATAGGGCTAACCTGTCGTAAAACCAATCTGGGGTTGATTACGGACGTGCAAGCCTATTTCCTACTTCTTTATCTATAATATGGCAAGTTACGCACTGTGCACACTGAGGCGAGCCTGCTGCGCCTCCTCGCCGATCTCGTTGGAGGCGGTGACGGTGTACACGCCCGCGTCGGCCACGCCGATGTCGCGCACCACCAGCTTGAACACCTCGTTGTCGCGGTCCTCCACGATCTCGATCTTGTTGGATGGCTGGATCACGATGCCGTCCTTGCTCCTGGATATAACAAAAAAACATGTGACCACGTTTTTTAAGGATTTTATTTGTTTAGATTATATTTTGAAAGTTTTGAACTTTATATGTATATATATCGCAATGTAAAATTCTAAACAACAAAGATAGACTTTTATGTTCTTGTAATTAATTTGTAGTTAATTAACTAGAATACCCTATCTGATAAGTACGTGTTAAAAAAGCGTAAATACACCTAGTAACAACGGTAATTAAATTACGTTTGTTACTACTGGTAGTAAGATTTTTAGTAACACGGGTAATAAACCACCCGAACTAACCATAGAAAAGACTAACATTTGATTTCGTGTATTTCATTTTAAACATTATACTGTCAACATTGCATGTAAGTATTATTTGTCGATGAACTGTACTATTGATATCAATCAATCCTATATGATGATAGTTGACATTATGTGTAATAGTGGTCTCCACACTGAATCTGACTCGCAAAAGCTTCAATTCAATTTCAATTATATCTGGGCATTCGGCTGTGAACATTTAGGACACAAGCACTCCTAGAACATTACCAATTTTATTATTAGAATCTCACCATTTAACCTCAGCGATGGGGTTGGCAATGATCTTGGTGATGAAGGTGGTCTCCTCGAAGGGTTGCGCGTTGACGTCCTTCAGCGGTTCGAGCTCGGGCCGCAGCAGGATGTCGAGCCGCGCGGAGCTCTCGCCCACGCCGTACTCGTTCTTCGCCTGGATCGTGTACACGCCCGTGTCCGCGTGACGACCTAGTGTATTATGTCAGTATGTCAATTGGTATGTTTTGTACGATCAGCATTGATCATTGATACATTTTTAATTAGATAATGGTGCCATAAAAGACATTTATTTTCTCGTATTGAGACAGAATATGGTTATAAGGCTTAGGCAGTCTTACTTAGATAAGCAATTATTTGCATAAAAACATAAATTAATTTTTATAAAAGTATAAAATTCTCATTATCTTCATAATATATCATATCATATCATATGCGTAATAGAGACATAACATGAAAAATATTTAAAAAATATGACAGAAACCAGTTGTAATACGACTCCAAGAAGAAATCTCAAAAAAATCTTTCTAGCTTTTTATATTTCACTAGCTAAAAAATGTACTCACCAGTGGGTATATGCAGCGTGAAGGTGCACTCCTTGATGCCGTGCTCCAGCTCCCTGGAGTCCTCGCTGGTGGTGAGCGTGGCGTCGGGCGTGAGCTCGTTCCCGTTGAGCAGCCAGGCCACGTGCGGCAGCGGGTCCGCCGTGCACACCGCGCGGAGCGTCACCGGCTCGCGCTGCATCACGCGCTGGGCTTCCAGCGGGCTCGTGAAGATTGGCTTGCGGAGCTCTGCCACCGCTGGGGATGAGAGTTGGAATTTGAGGATTTAGGTTGCAAAAGGTTCGGCTTAGAGGAAGTTGGACCTAAGTCATAAAAGTAACATATCCAAAATCTACCATCTTAATGACAAAAAATGTACTCTTGTAGGATGGCTCTGATGGATTACCGCCCATTTCTGCTGCTTAAAAAGGACGTATTACGTGCTGTGTTTCGCTCGAGAGATGTTAAAGGCAAATACTAATATGAAGCATTATAATTTATTCTTCAAGGTTAGTAACGTATCAGCTGAAGGTCCCAGGGCCATGACAGACATGCATCTTACCCTAAATAAAGCCTTCTTTGGTGACTTTTCTAATAATATTATTATAAACTTACGTGTAACAGACAATTCAGCCTGCTGCACATTCTTTCCGAGATTGTTGCTGATCTCGCACTGCCATTTCCCAGCGTCGCCCATCTCTACTTTATCGATCACCAGCTTGTACACGTCGCCTTCATTGACCATGTGAACTCTCGCGTTGGACGCCACTTCTTTGCCGTCATGGAGCCACTTGACTGTGGGCTTAGGGGTTCCAGAAGCTTCCACTGTGTATACCATGGGGAGAGACTCGAACACCTTGCCGTCCTTCATTGTGCTCTCCTTGAGTGAGGGGGGTGCTGCAAGGTTTAAGCGAATGTGTTAGGAAATCATCATGGCGGACGGTCGTGAAGAATATTCGATTACATAATGATAGCGTATGGAGGAATTAATCTATTATTATAATTGATTTAATTAAATATTTACATAAGAAGAGTACTGTGAAGATCAATATTTCTTTCGATTGATACCGTATTGATTAAGTTATGGAGACAAAGAAATAATTTAGAATAAAAAGCCAAATAAATAAATTTTATGGAAAAGTCATTAAAATAAAGTAATTTAGGAGAAGAAAAGCCAAATATTTACACATCCATTAGAGAAAATATTCATAAACCACGTGTCGCCAAAGCATAATATTGCAGTTGCTCTATTAATAAATTCCAAACACCATCGATATGTACATTCTTTAGGTTTCCTAAGATATTGCGATATATACAGCACGTTATTGTAAAAATAAACACCTTATATATACTTACGACGTTATGTGTGGATAAGGCGGGTATGTGTGTCTTCGTGAATACGTACCGTTAGCGCGAGTATCAGAGGTAAGGGTCTACCAAACAATAAAAGCGTTTTGCCATGCCTGCGAAATGCACTTATATAGAATTTACCTTGATGACGTCGTTGTGAGGGCTACGCCGCTCTCACCAGCGCCGCCGCAGCGGGATCCAAGTATTAGTATGCCAGAAGGGAATGTTATTACGCATGCGTGCTAAAACAGACATACGATAGACATTAGTACAATTAAAATGGCGAGATGCTGACCGAATACGTTGAGTCGATCTGACATTTACTTTTTAATTTTATAATACTTTAATTTGGAAAAAGAGTAATTATCAGATCTCAGTTAAACATCGACAGCAGCAATTTAATAAATTTAAAAAGCAACAGTGAACGTTAAACCGGCAAACACTGCGTAGCGTTACAAAATGAACCAAGTCAGCCGCGCGCATTATCAATTTATGTTTCCCTTTCGAATAATATTTTATTGACTTGAATTACCTTTTTCATCTTCTTGATTTAGGATATCGTCTAATATGCTCCTCTGTCTCTGGCTTCGTCTCAACAGTTCCTCTATGTCTCCCCCCGCCTCCTCCTCCACGCTAAACAAGTTCGGTTTTCTTTTCCTTTCAACCGTCGTCTCGGCAGTATTCTTTGTAATGTTATCGAAATTCTTACTAGGCCCAAGGACCAACTCCTCTAAAATACGATTTTTTATATCATCTATCTTATTTTCTACTTTCCTATATTCATTTTCATCGAATTCTTTCGATATATGTATGAGCTTCTCCGTGATGTCGTTCTCGTAAACTTTCTCTGATTTTTCTTTCAGTATGACAGATTCCTCGTCACCCTCGTCCGTGAAGTAATCTTCCTTGAATGAAGACTGACGCACGTAAGAGTCTTTACTGAAAACCTTTCTATTTTCGTCTATCTCGAAAATAGACTTTGAAAGGTCTTCAATGGATATCTCGCGAGAAAGTGAGTCATTATGCCAGCTCATTTCGTCTTCTGATACAGATTTGATCGACATGGTTCTACTTCCGAACTGCTTTCCGTATCTTGAACCAGTTTCAGCTTCTGAATCTGTCTGTGGTTCCTCGATAATTCCATATGTGCCCCTTCGTACATGATCAGGTATAGTGTAAAAGCCCAAATCGGTAAGAAAGTAGCTGTGACTGGCTATTTCTTCGACTTCCAATGACGTCGTATGTGGTTTATTTGGTTGAATGATCTTTCTGTCGGATTCGTCATCGTCATCGCAATACACGGCGGTTGAAGTCATTTTGTGTAAAGTGCGCGTTTCGGCTGGACCTACCAGTTAAAATAGTATTATGTTGACTTTTGATATTATCTATTTAAGATTGAATTAGACATGCGATGGATTGTCTGCGTTATATATCTTAACATATATTTTTCTACAGAGAAAGCGATCTCGAATGATAATTAGGTAAACAATGAATAATGAAGTTAATATTTGGGAAGAGTAGGAGGTAAGCTGGATACTGACCTGTTATAATCGCGCCGTGGGACCGAGTGCTGCTGACCTTAGACACAATGATGGAACCGTCGTCGCCTTTCTTGAATGTGGTTACTGTTTCGAAAACTCGGCCTAAACAACAAATCACACTTGGTAGGTTAAAAACACAAGTTAAAAGCATGCAAAACTATGCGTGAAATCGTGAGTGTATCGCAACCTATAAGCTGTTTGCTGATTTGAAGAGAGAAGCTAGAAGCGGTTAACTTTATACCTTCAGTTTCAGCACTTAGTGGTTCTTCTTGGATGGACTCCTTTTTGATGGATTTTCGTTTTGAAGATTTTATTTCCACATCAATAGGTACTTCTTCGGCAGTTTCTGGTTCAGTGGCTCCTTTTGCACCCTTTTGTTTTTCTTTTTTTACATCTTTTTCGCTGGGTTTCTGTTTTTGTTCATCCTTTTTATCATCCCATATAGACTTTTCTTCAATGGTTTCTGGTTCAGTAATGGACTTTCTAGCTTTTTTCACAGCCGCTTCTGGTTCATTTACCGTTGGTTTCTTAGGTTTAGCATCGTCTTCATTAACGTCATCCCAAAATGATTTTTCCTCTATAATTTCAGGTTCGGTCAACGATTTCTTAGCTTTAGTGGGGGTTGGTGGTTCAACTTCTTCAACTGTACTCTTCTTATCTTTATTACTGTCAGCAATTTCTACAATGGACTTTTTCCTTACTATTTCCTCCACCGTTGCTTTTTTGTTTTGTTCATCTGGATTTTCATCCCAAATTGATTTCATTTCAGAATTTTCTGGCTCTGTTACTGATTTCTTCGCCTTACTTGATGTGTCGTCTATTACATTTACTTTAAGTTTTTTAGCTTTATCATCTTCTGCAATGTCATCCCAAAACGATTTCTCTTCAGCCTGTTCTGGTTCAGTCAACGACTTCTTAGCTTTAGTTGGTGTTTGTTGTTCAACATCTTCAGGTTTAGTTTTCTTAGCTTTGGCCCCTTCAGTGTCATCTACTGACTTTTCTTCCACTACTTCAGCTTTCGTCTTTTCTTTCTTTGCAGATTTTTTCTCACCCGTGTCCAGTGCCTCCTCGACTTGTTTTTTCTTGGCCTTGAATTCATCTTCGAGTTCGTTGTCGACTATCGCTTCTTTTGAGAACCGCGAATGAACTTCCCTTGCTATTAAACACAATGAAAACATGATAACAGTGGTTTATTGAAATGAGTGAGTATTAATCACGTCACAAATGTCGGATGAGGACAGAGTGGAAACGGTGCAAATGTGAGTGCACACGAGCATTCTTGTCCATTGAATGCTTTGGGTCTAAGGACTAATCTACTGAACGTCCATATAGGGGACATCACAAAAAACTAAAACGTGCAGTGCAGTCATCTACTGGTCTAGGCTACGATACGGGTCTACTACTGTACCTATAGGAACTCCCAGCGTGGCCAGTTCACTGGTGAATTAGTGTTCCGTTTGGGTTTGTATACTTTACCAATTGTGATGTGTTTAAGTGTAGTGGGTGTGAGTGACCTGGATCTGTGCTACAGCGGCGCTAGACGCTAGTTTACGCTAAAGTTTGACTAAAATTGTTCACATACTAATAAAATCTTCATAAAAATTATGATTTTGGGACTCTCTATTTTAAATCAGTTGCAAGCGATGTTACAGACCATTCGCTGCGTAAATAGTGACCACAACCCTTTAATTCTGTAGTTTTAGAAATCGGACACAGTAGTTTTGGAAAGCTCTTGGACTAAATGGATCACTTAGGGCATCAGTTTTTAGCCCATACCGACCAAAACGAAATTGTTTTACTGTCTAAGTAAGCATTTATAATATATGTAACTTATGGTAAACCATAAGCCTTCAGTATTCATTATTTGCTAAAATTTGGAATAATACTAGTTAAAAATTAGAATTTATTGACAATTATTTAAAGATCATTAAAATGTTCTCTCTCTCTCTTTCTCCCCCTCAGTCTCTTTTTCTCCCACTTCCTGTCTCTCGTTGTGTTTATCTCTCTTTCTCTCTCTGATATTAGCTAACTCTTTCTCTTTCCGTTCACGTGACCCCGTCACAATACTTACTGTGCACTGTAACCGTGCTCTTGGAGGACACGCTGCCCATCTCGTTCTCGGCTCTGACCTCGTAGTCGCCGCCGTCTTCCTCCTTCACCAACGTTACTGTTAGGTGATAATTCTCCAATCTGCGCAAAAAAACGTAATACTTTCATTATTATGGATAAATATTTTATGTGCATGCTAGAATATAGTCTATTCGATTATTAAAATGATTAATTATTGAACATATTTTTGATAATTTTAAAGGAGAAAGAACATGGTAGTAGGAGAGCTGGCACCAATTTCTAGGTGGGCCATAATGTAACAAGTTGAGATTGATTATATTTTTTATATAAAATTATCAAAACAAAAAAGCTTATTTCAACATGAAAAGGATTTTGTAAACATCTGCTAAGAGAAAGTTTTAATGAAATCCTAAGTAATTCTACGTGATTTCTAGCGTTTACATATTTTATGGATATTAACACCTATAATTATACACGTTCTTCATTTAAAGCACATCAATAGATAAAAAGCTTTAGAAGATATAATAAAAATAAAAATTTCACATATTTTACACCGTATAATTGCACCGTATAATTGCAGAAAATAGTTTGAGAGTTTGAGAGTAAGTGATAATAGAATTTTTACTTTTCTCTCTGATAACGTAAGGTAGTATTCGGTGCTTATATCATTAAGTTTCATCTACTAAAGTAGTATTATCTACATGTACTAAAACTATTAAAGTTTGTAGTTATGTTACATTTTTAAACGCGGATAAAACCGCGGGGCACAGTTAGTAATATTCGTATATGTATTTTAGAAAATATATTTTCTACATACTAAAATGTATTTTTGGTGTTTTTTTTGCATAATATTTTCAAATATTAAATTCATACCGTTGAGTATCTCTTTCGATTTTGATCCTTGCATCGGTGGTGACCTCCTTGCCGTCTTTGTACCACTTGACCTTAGGCTCTGGGCAGCCCTCCACTTCCACCTCTAGCTTCAGGGTCTGGCCCGCGTCCACCGTCATGTCAACCAGGCTCTTGGTGATACGGGGCTTTCCTATTGAAAATGATGTTGTGATAAATCAAAAATAAAGTCGATTTTTTTTAATTTCTTGCAGTGCTTCCGACGCAATTTAATGACTAAAAAACGTGGTAATGTCGTAAGATAAACTTCATAATGATTTGACTGTCACAGAACTATAACACACTTATTTCTTTTTTTCATATAAAATTAGAGTAGCAAACGTGTACGCAGATCACCTGATTATTGCTAGAGTTACGAAGAGGGGGTAGAGGATAAAAAATAAATGTACATTACCTTCTAGGTTAAACCTTTTCTTACGTAATATTTTGTATGTCAAATTTTAAGATTAGGAATCTAGGTAAATTTCTTTTAGTACGGTCCATCGCCAATTATGTACTGTTCTGCTATATTACAGCTTGAAAAATGTGGATTACATACTATTGACAGTGAAGGTAGCCTGACAGCTGTCTTCGCCGAGCTCGTTGGACACCTTGCAGCTGTACTGGCCCGACAGCTCCGCCGTGACCTCCTTCAGGATGAGCTTGTGCGAGCTGCCGTTGTCCACGCGCGTGTAGATCGACTTCTTCTCCGTGATCTCCACATCACCCAGGTACCTGGTTATGTTGAATATCATCGGAATCATTATAATGTATATTCATCTTTAAATTATTTGAATATCATCGTAAATTACACGGATTTCTAAGCAGGTTTGTTATAAAATATAGACATGTTTACTGTGCAGGAAGCCATGCTTTACTCACAATAATTTTGATTTTTAGAAGTCATACCTACAAGCATTTTTCTAATGAACCATTTACATTCACAATTGCTACGGTTAACAGTTATATGAGTTTTCCAGGTCATAAAATATCATTATGTCAAATTACAACCGAATTCGATTGAAGTTCTTGTGTGAAAAACAGCATAGTAAGAACGAAGGTGACCCAACTCAAAATTACGACAAATAGAGTTAAAATAAATGAACCTACTAGTAACGCTTTCTCGCGCTTTCTACACTCATAGTTCCACACTAGGTCTTTCTCCTGTATTGTGGGTGACATGGACACACGAAGACGAATACACAAACACCCAGATCCAGAACAGAATCTAAACTCATCATTCAGATGACTGTCTAGTCGGGGATCGAACCCGGAACTAACTGCGCGTCAGACCGGTATGGTGACCGCTCCGCCACGCGGGTCGTCAGTAATAACATAATCAATTTTCTAGAAATGAGACAAACATAAATTTTACAGTCCTTTAGTAACCGTTCTTTTATTCTCACGTGTGCGATATTAATAATATGATTTCTAATACAAATTTCGCATTAGGTATCTTTCATTCTTTCCATGCGATATTAGTAAGATATCGTAACATGAAATTTTTGCATTAAATCCTTTTCATTCCCACCAGATATAAGTAAAATAAGGTAGCTCACCACTTGACGCTGGGCTCGGGGTAGGCCTCCACGTCGACGGTGAACTCGACGTTGACGTCGCCCTCGCTGGCGGTGGTGTCGCGCAGCTTCTGCGTGAAGATGGGCCCGCAGCGCACGTTCAACACGCACGAGTCGCTCGCACTGCCGTGCACGTTGCGGATCTGGGGATCGTACCTCACTTGAGTATGATGAGGAAATTCAAATGACAAGCACAGGTCACCCCCTGACCAGGTGGACCGATGATCTGAAGAAGACAGACGGAATTGTGGATTCAGAAGGTACAGGACCGGTTGGAGTGGCGCCATCTAGGGAAGGTCTATGTCCAGCAGTGCGCCCCGAAAGGCTGGTGAATGGATGGATGAATGATGTTGAGGAATGTTTTGATTGACTAAGAAATTTGGTACCTTGCATAAGTTTGATGAGAAATATGAAATGACTATATTTTGTATATGCCTACGGAGGCACTTATAATTTGTCATTTACATTCTTTTTTCTTACACTACCACCGAATCGGAACACGAACACAACTAAGAGGATTCGGCAAGAAACTCAGACGGTTTGTCTTTTTTGTTTGTATAATATCTTTTTTTAACAATTTGTTTTTTTTTTACATAGTAATAAAAGCTAGCTCCAGTATCTTGCCTTACATTTAACTAAACATGAGGCTGATTGACTAAGAAAGTTGGTATCTCGTATAATTATGATGAAGAAGATACCTTGATTGACAAATAAAGTTGGTAATCTTTCGTGTTTCGATTAGACATTATTGGATTTTGTTCGCTTACGCTGACAAATTTGAATATTAATATTGAATATAATCTACACCCATTTTATTGGAAATCTTATTAGTTCGACTTCACATCATTTTGTTTGATGACGCTGACAAGTTTCAATAATATAAATATTTTTTAGTATCCTGACCAATTTTATTATTATAATTTTTTTCACTTCGTATCAATCGGAATGTACGCCCTTCCTTTTAAACGAATGAACTGCTAGAAATAGGTGAATCGGTGATATATCCCTGATCGGTTCATTTAGGTCAATCAAAATTTTATTTATGTCTAATAACAGCTCCATCATGCACTACTATATTTTCTTAGAGGTCATGGTAAGAGTCCTAGAGATGGCGCTGTGGCCGCATTAACCATACTGTTTCGAAGTTTGACATACCAAGTAATATATTTAAAAAAATAACACTAGATGGCGATTAACATAACCGCCATAGCTCAATGAATTTGATTCTAAAATAATGCAACAGATGGCGGTGTTCCAATTCCTGAATAACGCTAACGACATATACTGCAAGCACACTTAAAACTATGTAAGCCGAACTTATCAAAATCATGGTGATATGTGTGAATTAATCTCTAATTTTTGGAAACCAGAGGATTAAATACCCTTTGGTATAAATATTAATGAAGTTTTTAAAAGAACCTCCGATGTCCGTCCTATACGTACCAGCAATGTGGTTTGTATGATGTGGTAATCGAGATATGGGTAAATCAAGTCCTCGGCGATAATAATGTAAATTAGGTTATCCAAAGTCGGTAGCGGCTAAAAATCTACGTTGGGTCTACTATGATTATGATCAATTGTTACCAAAATCAATCAGGATGAGTTATATGAAGTCGGTTAATTTGTAACCAAGTCGATAATAAATTAACTGTTTCTATACAGGCTTGTTAGATCTATAAAGGCATTTCATGTAAGTAAATTTGCCTTATTCAACCTTCCAAAGTTTTCAACATAGTAGTACAAAAATGATTATTAGAAGCAGAACTATAACACTTTTTATACATAATCCTTGTAATTTTATGATACCTGTCGCCAAATTTAAGTATTCAAGTAATAGACGTAGTTATATCGTTCATACCACAATACTAAATAATTTTTTCAAACATTTAAGGTTAAAATATAGCATGTCAAACTCGCGTTTGCTGTATGAGAGATCCTGTTAAATATTTATTTTATTTTTGTTTTTAGTATTTGTTGTTATAGAAGCCACAAAAATTCAACATCTGTAAAAATGTGTTGACATTTTTACAGATGTTGAATTTTTGTCGCACATACATCCAAACCCAGAACAGAAATCTAAACTCATCATTCAGATGTCTTTTCGCCGGGGATCGAACCCGGGACCCACTGCGTGTCAGATCGGTATGTTGAACGCTCCACCACATGGGTCGTCAATGACAGACGGACAGCGGGGTTTTAGAATTTTTTTATAGTATTGAGGTAACATGCAGCGAGCATGCAGCCCACCTAATGGTAAGTGGCTACTACCGCCCAAGGACATCTGTAATCAACACCAGGTAAGATTAAAGTCTTACCTAAGATTAGCCACGGATGCGCTGCTACCCTGAGGACTAAGATGGAATTCCTCAGAAAAATATGTCTATCTTACCACACCCTTCAGATCAGATCACAACAGCGCATAACACTGCTGCTATTAGGTAGAAATAGGTGTGGCGGTGTTGTCAAAACACAAATAGTTCCACCACCTTCAAAGTAGCGTTTTTACCCTTGGGGTACGGAACCCTAAAACCGGGTGCTGAAAGATAAACAAGTGTTCTAACCTCGCAGGAGTATTCCCCGGAGTGCGAACGCGCGGCGGCGCTCAACACGAGCGCGTGCGCGGCGCCCGACGACGACATCTTCACTGTCGACGACTCGCTCAGCTCCACCTTGTCCTTGAACCTGCGCACCAACCACTCTTTTAATGTGTTGCTCGGGTTGTACATCGATTTGGTGGTGGTATGAGTGAGTTTGGACGAGATATGAAGTATTTATAAGTTATATATAGGTTGTGAATAAAGTGAACAAGGGTATAAAATGAACATATTATAAAAAATTGCATACGTTTCATAGATTACTCATTGCAATTGATAGTCAGGAGTATCGTTTAGCTTTCATGTAAATATATAAATTTTGACGTCATTATGTGTCGGAGCCTTTAAATATACATTTTTATTGATTCAATCAAGAATAAATTATATTAAAGGTTGTAAAACAAAATGAAGGATTTTTTTATTAATCTCTCGTTCGTTTACTGTTTTGTAAACGAGTTTACCGTTTATTGTCATGTAACTTATGATTGTGAGAAAGGAGCACAAACAAAAATGTTTTTTTTATTACCACAAATTATACATCTAAATCAACCCAAAATACACAACATGTAAGTTTTATATTAAAAAAGCAAACTAAGCTTAAGTTGGAAATAAAATATTTACCGTTTTTGTATAATAATCATCTAATCAAATTCTATATGAAAATGAGCGTTTTCTATGTCAAAGTTGATTAAAATTAAGATATTTGATAATGCCATCGCTAACTGCACCAAAGTTTATACAAAATAGCGCTTAGCGACGTTCAAATAAGTGTTAAGGTTTTATAATAATTTTCCAATATATGTATGAAGCACCATTTCTAATGCCATAATAAAAAAACAGAACAAATATACACTAAAAGCTCGTTATTCGCGGGGGTTATGTTCCGCCCATATGCCGCGAATGATCAGTAGTGCTTAAAAAAAGTTGACGTGCTAACAGAAGGAGCGGAATACGTTTACTTGTACCAACCGCGAATAAGGATTTTTTTAGTTGCGAATACAAGAACAATTCACATTTTTTTTTTGCCCGGGAATACTGAAAACACAAATGCGGAAACTGTGAATAAGGAGTTTTGTCCGTATAAGCTTAAATTATTAAGTCATTTACCATTTAACAGTTGAGGCTGGTTCGGACTCGGTCTCGATCTCGAAGGTGACGGTCTCCATCTCGCGGCACTCGCGCGCGCCGCCCAGCTTCTTCAGCAGCCTGGGCGCCGACGCCACGTGCCACTGCCAGAAGTCCGAGCATTGGTTCACCTCGTTCCTGGGGAAATGTACAGTTGCTCCTTAACAATGTCAGTGTAATTTAATTAGTTGAGAATATGAAGTTGCATACAGTCGACCAAACGGCTGTGACCACTTACCATCGGGTTGACTGCATGCCAGTTTGACACTGCAATGTTATAAAAACGTGAGCATGTCCACCTAACATAGATGTTTATGACCTGTTTAAAGATTTCTAATATGGTATTTCCTATATTTTTCATAATTTCGATATATGTATTGAACATGATCTCAAATTTAACTTAATTATAATAAGATATAGTTACATTTTTTATGAATACTCTCATCGATACGTTTGAAAAGTCAAAAAAATCAGTCCATCTGCTGGTAAGTGGTGACTGCCACCCATGGATATCTGTGAGCAACTTTATATAAAGCAGGTATTTGAAATCGATCATAGACGCGTTGCTACTACCGAAGGCTAAGGTCGCCTCATATGTAAGTGAGCCAGCAACCACACCCTTCCACTGAAACGCAAGAACTGCTTTACGCTAATAACAGTAGTGACGATGGTTCCCCCCTGAACTACACTGGTTCTACCACCTGGTAAATTCTGTTAATGCTTACTTAGCCACGACCGAGTAGGAGCCGGTGTCGGTGAGCTTGGCGTCTTTGATGGTGATTTTGTAGATTTCATCGGTCTCCTTCACGATGGTGATCCTCTCGGACGACTTGATCTCCACGCCGTCCTTGTAGAAGGACACCTCGGGGGCGGGAGCACCCTCTATTTCGATTGTTACTGCGTGAGTGTCACCGACCTGGTACAAATGGGAATATTAAACAAAAAGGTAACGGAGCCGTGGTGAGATGCGGTGACAAGGGGTTAAAGGTGATTCAATCATCGCGTTTTGGCGGAGACGTTATTATTAAAAGATAATTGGAAAGAATTATTAGTTAAAGAGTATTTTACGCGTGTCTTATTTTATAGCGTTATAAATATATTATTTAATACGTGGTGGTGGTAGTACTGATTGTAGATATTAAAATTTAAAACACTTTTGTTTGCTTCTCCATTTATCTTTATAATTTGTGATAGGAAAACAATTATAATTATAACAAACGGCCATCTTATACAGTTGATGTGCAACTTATTTCAATAAATGTTGCAAATATAAACGACACATTTCTATTTACATCATTTTCAGTCTGTATAATGTGTGAGCAAGAAGCATATAAGAAAAGCCATCATTATTATTATATTTTTTAGTGATATGAGTTATTCCATTACTTTTAAGAAATAATTTTATTGCAGTAATTTCATCTTCCTTCACAGAATTCTTTTTGTGTAAATAATAGGTAAAGGAGGTTATCGAAATGGTTACATTTATGTTATGTCATTGTATTTCAATACAAAAAGAATTGTCAATCGTTTAATAGTGTCTTCTTTTCGTATCATTTTGGCCATAATTTTTGATAAGGACACATATTTTTGCTTTATTACCTCGACTTATTTTTCGTAATATTTTGACCATCTTAGCCTTATTACATAATAAAATGTTTACATAAATATCACAATATAACTTAAACCTCCTCACCATGCAGCTCTGGTTCTCGATCTTGCGGCGTATCTTGGGCGCGGCCTTGACGACGAGGTTGAGCGTGGTGGTGTCCTCGCCGAGCTCGTTGGACGCGGTCACGCGGTACTCGCCCGCGTCCGCCGCGCCCACGTTCTTGATTACCAGCGACATGCTCTCCTCGTCCTCGTACAGGAACCTGGGATAATTGTATCATATATGATATGAACACATTTAGAATTGTATTATAGAATTGATACGTTTAAATATGTAACGGGTTCTCGCGAAAAGCGATCACAATTGCGTCGAAAGGAGGGTGTTTTTCAAGCGTATGTTTGGATGTATGTACATATGTCCATTTCTTTGACACGCGCTACATCTCGAATAATGGTTTGTTACATAATATGTCATATTATGATATATTTAAAAAATTGGCTCCTACAAACAGGGAAAACGGGGTGTACGGGTCACTTTTTTATTATAATGACATATTTTTCCGATATTAAAAAAAAACTCATATCGTTAGAATCGGTTACATATAATATTAAAATGTAGTTGTTTCATATTTATAGAAGTACAAGTATTATGTGAACAAATGGCACTCACGTCCTCTTGTTTCATAGATAATTTTCCTGTCATGTAAATACTGCAGATATTTCACGCATGCGGGTGGGTCGGGCATGTAGATATAAACCCGCGTGATAGTATAAAGACTTCAAAACACAACTGATAATAAAATCAGTATAGTTTAAAAATTGACATGATTTATTTTCATATATCAAATATAATAATTTGAACATTGGACATTGAGTTGTCAATTCAAATCAGATTTTTTTGGCGTGCGACAACAGCCACCTTGCAATGTTTAAATTTATGTCATAATATATTACTATTCAATACACTAAAAATCAGCCTTGCTTTAAATGTGATTTTTCTAACTGTTATCACGAGTTTTGTTTCACGATAATATTTCTAAGAGATCACGCATATTAACAACAAAATCTTGTCAAATACCATTTTTTACCATTTGGAGTATTAATACCTACTAGGACTAGGACTATAAATGACATCTCATACTGCATCCTTTTGCTATACTTGTAATTATTACAAAAAAAAACAAATCATTTAAATGCCATACTCTACATCTTTTTTTAATAACATTTGCTAATCTATATCAATGCCATTAAAACGAGTTTATTACGGTTCCTCCAAACTTATAATCAAACACTTATCTCAAAGAAATTATCGTTTACATACGTTTACATGAAGTATGGGTGAAAATGTAAATCGGTCTGTAAGGAGCTAGCTTCCTCTAGCGTTTACTTGCCAGTCCCCACCTACTCACTGAAACTAGCATCAGCCTGTAAGGGTACCCTTTCTCTTCTATTTACTTAGCATTTACCAAAAAGCTACTCACTTGTGCCTAGCATCGGCCTATAAGGGCACAAATTGCTGCATTTACTTGGCAGCCACAGGCTGCTCAGTTTCGACTTCAACCTGTAGGGGTACCGCTATTTAATTGGCAGTCAGCATCTACTCACTTGTGCCTAGCATCAGCCTGCACGACCTCGCCGCCGTGCTCGAAGACGATGGCGGGGCGCGGGTAGCCCTTGCAGCTGAGCTCGAGCATGGCGGAGCCGCCCGCCGACACGATGGCCTCGCGGTGCTCGATCACCAGCCGCGGCTTCTCCGGCTCGCGGTGCAGCTCGTGCACCGCCCCTGCCGGATGGTTCACAAGTGGTGACTAATGTTGCTCACGTGACGTCAACAAACTCGTGGCCGGAACTCTAAGACTGTTGCGCCAATGTTTGTCGATTGACTTGAATGTGACAGACATTACGTGAGGGTGACATCATACTGATGATGGTAATGAAAATTTCTCATTTGCATGCCCCGCGGCAATAGCGTATAGTTTGCTCGCTCCGACCAGAGGTGTGGTTACATTTGACGAATTCTCTTAATAGGTCGACGAAAAAGAAACTCTTCCTATAGGAAATATAAATTATATAATGTGAAAACCCTTTAATTTGCCTCTCCTCTTTTTCGACACCCTACCTCTCCGCTACATAGATCGATAATAGTGACAGAACAGCAGATAAAACTGTTCCAAAAACATAATTGTTTTGTCTTCTATTATGTTTTATTTATTAAACTTTAATAACATACTAATTAAAGATGTATTTTTTGATATCGCATTTTTTTACTATTCACGTATTTTGCATAGCCTAACACGGCAATTCAATTCAATTGTAACATAAATAATCTTAAAAAATAAGCATTTCCTACTACATATAAGTTTATATATTTTTAATATCCATTTCATTGTAATATTAATTCATTCATATTTTGTTATTTCTAAATATATATTTATTTTGAATCAACTAAGATGTACAAAAGTAAATAAATTACCTTGTACAGTAAGTTCAGCGGAGCAGGAAATATTTCCAGTGCTGGTCTTGGCGACGCAGGTGTAGAGGCCAGCGTCTTCGGGCTTCACGTGCTGGAAGACCAGGGCTAGAGAGTCCTCATCGTCGCCGAGAAGGACCTGTCACAATCAATAACATATTAAACATAATAGAAATCACGTGGCACTGTGTTCGTACACACTAATATCCGTCACGGCTTGCAAAATTTGTGCGTGTGAGTTGGCAAAACAGTTCAAAACGATTTTAGTAAAATTTTGTGAGTTACCACCTTGAAAATTGGATACTTTGGGTTCGACGTTGAAGTTCGAGATGCATTCTTTTTGTGCCAGAACAACTTTTATCTAGGCCCTTGACCAACTAGTTTTATATAATTTACAATGTAATAATTGCTCTTAAATTTTAAAATGTTAGTCATTACTTTCAATAAACTACAATAAAGAGGTTATTGTTTTGAAATTGAACCTTTTCTTAAATTTTTGATTTCAATATTCATTACAGATTATAAATCAAACTGCTAACGATACTTGATACAAATTGACTTTTGCACAAATATTACCTTAAACCTCTCTTCGGGGTCGAAGGGCTGCCCGTCGCGCTTCCACACGAAGGTGGGCTTCTCGCCCTTGGCCAGCAGGCCCTCGCCACCCGGCGGCAGCTCGAAGAAGATATTTTTGTCCTCTGGATTAGAAAACAATAACTGTTATGTAATGTCTTGCTCGCTCCTTTTATTTTGGGATAATGTCTTTACTTTTCACGTGAACTATATCTGTCATAAATGCTGAGTCTAAGCGTTAGCGACAGTGTTCTGGCTATTATCATAAAAGGTCCTATGCTGAAGCGGAGCCATACTTCTTGACGCATTCTTTTTATATGCCTTTAAAGGATATCGGGCATCTGTGACTATTTACACGGCACTTATATCAGGAATCAATTTGGTTAAGGTAAATTTGTTTGTGAGTTTCCATCCTAGATCAATTGGAGGAATTATTGCTTGCTTGCTGCATTTAAAGCAATATAAATATGTCAAACACACAGCCAACAATAACCATTTTTTCTGGTTTTTGCTATTTTTAAGAAAGGATATTTGTAGCTTTTCACAGTACCTTTATCCATTTTAAACAAGTCGCCTCACTAAGAATCCAACGTTAACTAACATTTAAACGATTCTACGGCGAACATATTTAGATAAGGTAAGTACACTTTACACTTCTTTCAGCGAAACTAATTAGATAAATTAGTATGTTTATAGGTCACGATGCGACCACAAGCAACCATTACAACAATAATTGTGAGTGAAATTTTTAGCGACGTCTGGATGCCGTCCAATGTTTGTTTATGACGGGAGGTGCTATAAATATTCTCTGCTAAAATTACATTGAACTTGTTGATTTCGAATGCCTATTACGTAAAGTAGAATAAGGTACGCTAAATTCCTGAGTTGCAAAGTTGCATTTTTTGTAATATGAATATTATTGCGATCGGTCTTCAGAAAAGAGCTTTTCAAAGCTCTGGTATTGCAAATGTCCATAAGGGACGGTTCATAGCCCGCTTGCCTTATGGCTAGGTTTAAGTATGGAAGTAGTTGGGTAGAAGTAATCCGATTTTAATTATCTTTTGTTTGTTCGATTGTTACTATCGATTGTAATCTCTTCCATTGATTTGACAAACGTATCATTTTGTCCTGTAATTATATTTCAATAAAAATTCGTAAATCTACAATGGAGGAGCCTGTTAGCGTATATTACTATCTATATTTGGCTAAATGGTTACTTTCCGGCTCCCTTTCATATAAGGTGCCCGGTTTAGTACTCGGGAACACGAGGCATCTGTGATTGACTTCAGATATATTCACTGCGCTATATTAAGTAACTGACAGGTTTTTATAGTCAGTAGAGTTAGTACCATCACATGGAGCGCAGGCTCATACACTACTTATAAATAACTAGTTGTGCCCCGCGATTGCACCCGCTACTACATAATAAAAAAAAAACAGCGTGATGTCATATAGCCTATAAACTTTTTCAATAAATGGACTACTCACCATCAATAATAAAATTCAATTCGATGCAGTAGTTCCTGAGATTAGCGCGTTTAACCAAACAAACTTCAGCTTTATAATAATAAGTACGATTAGTATGACTGTGACAGACCAACAACAGTAACAGTGGCTTCGGTGGTGACGTCCCCGTGCACGTTGGTGGCGGTGGCGGAGTACCGGCCCGCGTCCGCCGCGCACACGTCCGCGATCACCAGCTCGTAGCAGCCGCGGGACGCGCGCGTGCGCACGATCGACACGCGCTCGCTCTCCGATGAGCACACGATCTCCTTGTCGTTGTGGAAGCTGGAATGGGGTTGCAGAATTTGATAAACTTTCGATATTAGTGGTATACCCTTTACCAGTGCTGAAAATAGGACTTCGATAAACTATAATTAGTGATGGTACAATCTGTGCCCTTGCTAGAAATAGGATTTAGTTTGTGCCGTTGTGATAGCTGGAATGGGGTTACATAATTATGCTATTAGTGGTATATCCTGTACCTGGTACAGTGTACCATTGCTGGAAATGGGTTTCATGGTTTGATCGTTATTACTATTATATGCTATTACGTTGGGCATAAGTCTCCTCAATTGGAATTTTTGCCAGTGGTCACCACGCCTGGTATATGGGTGGAACCGCAGGTGCCTGGTAGACTATAACAGATTTCGTAGAAAGCTTATACGAATTCTGTTTAATAAGATGAAGCTACCACGTATAACCGATGAAAATTACTTTAAGTAAAAGAGAGTAATCCATAATAAAGGTATTTATGAGCGAAGCTTCACTCTTCGCTTCGCGACAAGTATCTATTAGTTTTAAAACATTTTGAATTTCAAGATAATTAGGTGACAAATACACAGTGGCAAAAGATAAAGAAATTTTTATGCCTAATCTTAAAAATAAATTAAGATAGATAAGTAGTCTGCGTTAAGGCTTTACGATACTACAGTTTTAAAATATTATTAAGTATATTTCATCTTAGTACAACTATGACATATCCCATCAAGTACTCACAATTTGACATCAGGATTAGGATCGCCCTTGACCCTGACCATAAAACGAAGGTACGTGTTGAGTAGTATCTCCGTATCCTTCAAAGCTACCAGGAAGTATGGTGCGTTCAATGCGTTCTTTTGTTTCCTTTCCTCGGGAGTCACTATAATTTGTTGAAAGAATATTAGAGAAAAGATGTAATGTATATTTACAAAATTCTCGTCTGAAAGAGAACGTTCGGTTATAATTTTTTTTAATTATTCCCAGTGATGTAGAGACAAGCTTAAACAAGTATATAAATTTACAGTTACCCAACATAAGTAACGTTTTACATTTTTTTGTGTTCATAGGCTTAATAAAACATTTGCGTTTACATCTAGGGACAAATCTGGTAATACAATTTATCAAGTCATGCGATTTAAAAACTACGATACGTGTTTAAGTGATAAAATACAGGAAAATTATACATTGGACAGTAGACGGAAGAGCTACGGTTATCCGCGATACAATGCCTTAATCGATGATGATTTTGCAACGACCATGCAGGTACAATACTAATAGGATAACTTCTTAATTATTGAAATAATTTAATAATCTGAAAAAAAGACTTAGTTTGTGTAATGGAATTGAGCAAATTGAATAATATGTGTTATGTAAAGTATTTTGAAATGTAGTTTACGCACGTGTATTTTTTTAAGTACTTATGAAATGTTTCTATGAATGCATACGATGATTTGATCAACAAATTTCAGCTTATTTGTCCGTGTCCAATTTGCCCAACCCCCGAACTAATAGTGCAAAATCACTCACGCTCGTGGACGACTAACTGGGCGGTGCAGTAGGCGTTGCCTTTCGCGTTCTCCGCTCTAGCCGTGTATGTTCCCGTGTCGTCTTCTCTACAGTGCATCACTTCTAGCTTGTGGATTCCGTTCCGCATGATGATGTTGACTCGGTCCATAAGTTTGTCGGTAAGCGGCTTATTGTCCTTCAGCCAGGTGACCTTCACCGGCTCCGCGGTTTCGAGCAGCTGGCATTCGAAGGACGCATTCTCACCAGCTGGGGATTCAAAGCATCGTTAGAAGAGGATCCGTACGGATCTTAAGCTGATTATCAGGCATTTCACCAGACATAGATGGTAGGTTGGCATGTGGCGGCAAATTTGACGTGTCTTATCAACGATTTTGAAAACTTCAGCGAATAGTGTTTCAAATATGCGATGATTTCGATTGCCCTGAAATACTTTTATGGAACCGTACGAATCCTCGAAGGATAAAACAACGAAGCATGTTAAATAAATGTGTTGTGTATGTTAGTCACTAGAAGCGTATGTACAAGCGCTAAGTGTATCTACTTCTATATACGATGTATTGCTACTCTACGTACTCTTTTGTACTTACGCTCTATGTTCTGGCCTTCAAGCGTCATCGTGAATATAGGTTTTCCTTCTGAAGATTCCGACCTGATATACGACTTTTTCGATGTAATATCTTCAGATACGGAGCCGTTCATGATCTTAGAGTATTTTGCGTCTAAAATGGATTCTCCATTTTTGGAACGTTCATAGCTCGACTCCACCTTAGAAACGCTTTCCACATTATTGCCTTCGTAATTGGCATCAATACTAAGTCTAGTAGACCGACCATTCCTGGAGTCACGGCGGTATTTGGAAGCAATGCTGTCGATCTTGCTGGTAGTGTCGGTGCCATCAATGCTAGATTCGATGCTCATTGTAGTAGAACGACCTTCGATCTTGCTCTCCAAGTTGTTGTTGAGGCCGTATTTGGATGCGATGCTATCGATCTTACTGGCTGCATCGTAAGATGATTCAATACCGTATTTCGAGCCTTCCTTACTTTCGTAGCTAGACTCTATGCCATACTTAGACCCTCCTTCGGTGACAGAGCTAGAGGAATACTTGGACTCATATCGGGAAGTTGCACCACCTTCAATGGAACCGCTTGTTTCGAACTTCGCACTTTCTAGGCGTGAGCCGCTTTCACGGCGAGAGTAAGAGGATGCTCCGGTGCTGTCATATGACGATGATTCGTAGCGCCCGCCACTAGATAGTTTGCGGCTGCTACTGGAGTATTCTAAACGAAATAATCATAATATTACATCTAGTATAATGATTTAAAAACGCCCTACGTACGTAATAAAAAATGAATTGAGTTATACTATGACATCGAAATACATGTATACATCTATTTATCATATAAATATATTTATTAAGTGTGAATTCTAAGTGTATAATAATGTTACCTCCAGACATCCGCGAAGTGCGGCTGTATCTCGACATCTCTTCGTCAACAGTTTCCTCCGCGGTTACAGCTTGACTGTCTACGTTAACTATCTCCTTCGATTCCCCTGTTGTTACAGTTTGGCTGACTTCAGCTGCTTTTTCAGTCGATTCTGTTGAGGCTGCAGTTTTACTGTTTACAGATACTTGTTCAGTTTGTGTTGGAGGTGTAGTTTGACCGTTTGCTTCTTTTACAGAATCCTTTGTTACTGTAGTGGTAACGTCTGCAGTTGCTTTTTCAGCTGGTGTCTGTTCAGGTGTAGTTTGAGCCTCAGTTACTTCTTTTACAGTATCTGTTGTTGTTGCAGAGGTAACGTTTGCAGCAATTTCTGTTTGATCCTTGGATACGATAGTTTGCGCTGTAACTGTTTCTGCAGTACTCAGTGACGTAACGTTTTCAGATAACGATGTTGCGGAAGCTTGTGTAGTTTCTTGTTGTGATGTTTGTTTTAGTGAGGATGATGTTTGCTGTACTTTTTGTTCGGCACTTGTAGCTGACGATGTTTCCTTTACACTGGTTGATTCTTCAACTGAGGTTACTTGAGATGTTTGAGTACTATAAGATACCGACTCTTGTGTTTGTTGAGCTGATGAGCTGCTCTCTTTATGAACTGTACCTTGACTTTGTTCAATGTAACCTTGTTCAGTTGTTTGAGTAAAAGTCGACGACTCTTCAACGGATACTTTGGTCGAAGTAGCTTGTACTATAGAATGACTTTCCTCTTCAACTCTTAGTTCTGCAGATTTAGTTTTTGCAGAAGATTTTGATTCTGTTGATGTAACTTCCTGAACTACTTGACTTGACTCTTGAGATTGCTCGATAGATAAACTTTGAGCTATTTCTCTTGCAGATGTTGATTGCGACGATTGAATCGATGTTTCTTGTTTCGTTTGTGCAATAGATTCAGCTTTTTCAGAAGCTGCTTGAACAGTTTGTAAGGTTTCGCTAGCTGTGCTCTCAACTTGGATCACAGATGACTTAGTTTCTAAATCAGCTGTGACTTCGCTTGTGACAGTACTGCTAACTGTTGAGTTAACTACTTCTTGTACTTCGCTAATTGAAGCGATCTCAGTGACTTCCTGTTTGGAGATCTTCCTGGCACTTTCACTTTCAAGCGATGCCTTCCTTTTAGCTTGAAGTACACGAAGTGACTCTTCTTTTGTAAGTACTTCTTCAACTTGTGCGGCTTCTACTCGTGATCGTTTTTCTTTGACTTCTTGACTCACTTCTAACTGTGTATCGTCTACGTGTTCTCGTTTTTTCTTCTTCTCTTCTGGTTCCGGTGATTTATATTCTGGTTGTTCCGGTGGAAGAACTTGTAGATCGTCAGCAGCGTGTTCGGCTAATGCAACTGGAAATTAATAATTAATTTAAATTATACTCGTATGTTTGCTTTATTAAACATGTGACTTACTACACAATTTTACATACCAACGTCACTAATGTACTGTCCGATTTCTCTAAGCCAGTTAGCCTTTACGTGATCCCGATGAGCTGTAAGGGTGAGTGATAATGGGGGTGCTTTTTGACGAAGTTCAAATTTTGGTGTATTCGGTTGATCTATAACATCAGCATCAGGGAGCTGGAAACACAAATATTGATATTGTTTAAAACCGAATACATACTCATAAATAATATAAATAATAAATAATCATAAATTTAACTTCGTTGAGTTTAATGAGTACGATTTTACGGCACACAAACTGAAGCGTTTAAATTTAAAAAACATGGCAAAAAAACAGAAGAGAATTTTACCTTTATGATATTTTTGAGAACGAAGACAGAGCGATCTTCGGAGACCCTCTTGACTTTGCAGATTAATATCCTAGCCTTGAAGAGAAAAACGTATCTCTCCTTGGTCGCGTCTTCGTAGTCGACGGTGAACCAGTCGTGAGTGAGCAGTCGTCCGAGCTTGTAGATGTTCCCTCGGTAGCCTTCGATGCTAGCGATAAACTGGTTGTCGGTGGCGCGACTTGGGACACCCAGAAATAGTTCTAGGGCCTTCTGGAGGTCTGTACTCTCGTCACCAAGACGTTTGGAGTACTTCACTAGTTCCTGTGCAGAAAATAACTATTACTAATGAAGATATCTTTTTACTTATTAATGTAATGAACTTACACTTATTCTTTCAAGAAAAGGTATGCATCCGTCCATTGTACTTGTAAAGAATTCATAACACAGGGAGTCCTCTTGGGGTTACGAGATTACAAGCTGTCTTTTAAAACTACTATATCTTTATTGTTTTTAATTTGTAAGCATACAATGATTTAACGCATTTATCTAGACAAAATGACGTGATAAAAGAATATACTGAAGGACATATAATAAAGCTTAAGGACGTGACGTAGAGTCATAATTTGAAATATTACATCACTCTATTCTGATCGAATTATTATACAGATTTCTATGTATCAAAAGCCATTAGATTTTGATCGTTGTTTTCGTCTGGGTATGACGTCAAAACCTAATTACAGATTTGAAACTAGTGTATTGAATTTAAACGGTAACTCAGGTCTGCCGTTACGATCGTAGTTATAGCCGGATCATTTGTTTCGAAATTGGGACGGTTACGATTTCTAAATACTCTTTGAATTTTATGTATATAGTATTAATTTTGTTAGAAATAAAGGTTTTGGAGCTAAAATTAACATTCTACGGTATTTTAAGTAAAAAGTTATTTTAGCTAACCTTCAAAAGCAGTTGGTAGTCGTTGATTCTTTGTATGGGTAGCTTGAGATGCTCAGAAAGTCCTTTTTCGTCACCAAGCTTGTCTGATAAATTCTGCAAATAAAGGCACATATTTAAATGAAATGAATTAGATTAATTATAATAAAGAGAAGTAGTATTCATCGTGCAAAATGTGATGTTAGTGAAGTAGCACATTATTTTGTTTGATCAAATCTCTTTTTCAGTATAACTAGTCTTCTGTAAAAATGAAAAGTATTATGATCATAGGAAATTTACAGTCTGTTTTGGCCAAGTGCATCTTCGTAGACTGTACAACTTTGATAATTTATTGGACGGATTTTTTAGGAATCGATAAATCAATGTGCTTACTTCTTTAACTATTTTGAATTACATTTCAAACACAATAAAATCTCCGAACGATATTCATACCACTAGGCCAATATTGGTCGCGTGGCATTCCATACGTGCTATTAATTTGTAAGATATAATTGAGCAGAAAGTAACATGAAGCTTTCTGTCATCGATGTTCGATACATGTACTACACTTGGCGACCTGCCAATCGATTTAGGTGACGCCGGAGGGATACGCGTTCTCTTAATTCAAATTGTCGTTTCGACGTGGCTGGCACGGTGACATTAGAAATGCAATAAATCTTAAAACGGCCAAATGAGTTACAGTTGAGGTTACACTCCACTGAGTTAGAAGTAATTCTAATATGGAACTTGTTCCTGCGTCTCAGAGATTATTGTCTGGTGTGGCCTGTAACGGGTCAGGAAGACATTGCTATTTGGCCAAAGGTCTTCGTGTCCGAGGTAATTTATAGTGCACTGTGCCAGTTGCCGTACCACGCTGAAGCAGGTAGGACTATTGAAGTTTATTCTTCATACTGAACTTTTCGAAATGTCATACGATATGGTCTCTAATTGCAATTTTGTTAGGCGTATTATCGTTTGTAAGTGGAGTAGATTCGCTAAGGTCTTACAAAATAAATAAACTTGCTAAATTAAGATTCATATATTTGAAGTGAGATAACTATCAAAGTACGTATTCGAGGGATTCGTTAAAGTCAATCCTTATGCCTCAATACTATAAATTATAATGACCCTGTTTCCTACTTATATGACTTCGAAATTAGCACTATAAAAGCCACTCTTTAAGCAATATTTTCCACAGTAATTTCGCCATAAATCGTCGCAATCAATTCAAGTGTGAACCGTCGTAAAATTATCATAAATGCGTCAAAACGCGTACAACGTGGAACTGACTCTGGGTATATTTAGAGCACCTCGACACATTGGTTCCAGACCGTGGGCTGTTGACGTTGGAAACGAAATATTTGTGGGAAATATGAACACCCATTCATCCAACTTCGTGTTAGATTTGTTGAAAGTAAAAATCTTAATGTGTTTAAACTGAATGTTTAAAATGATGTCAATAACGCGATATCTTTATCTGTAGAATTTAGTAGTCCGTTATATGTTTTTTGCTACTGCATTTGGTTATAAGGTTAAAGTTATAGAAAATAAAAAGTATTTTTAAAAATGCCAGAACATTTTCTTTTTGGATAGGTTTAAATTGGAATATGGTGCCACAGATATTTCACAGACCTTTTTTTCTATTGTTTACTCTAAATTCCTTTGTTTCTTCTAAGTTTTGTTATGTAAATAAAAAAATTCAATTTTTCTTACAAATAAAAATATATTTATAGTTTTTGCAGATTTGTCAACATTAAGGCTAACTTTTAATTAAGAATCTCTTTAAATAAGGATTCTCCGTGAATTTAATAATACATTAATAGAATCGTCATCCATTACACACTAGAAACTTATTTATGAAATGTTTTAATTCAGTTACAGTACACTTATTTTATCAACATGTTTCATAACATTTCAACATATTTCCATGTATCATTAATATGTATTGTTAATGTCATATATGAGATCCATAAGTTGTTTTTAATTTAATACTAATTTTCAAGAGTTTAGAAATACAAATTTTAAAGAATCTTAGAAATTATGCATTTATGTTTAAGATTGGATTCCTGAAATCTTGATGATTAATTAACATAATTTCTAGATCACTAATCTTATTCCAATTCCAGGAAAAATGAACCATTCCGATCGATTAAGTAATCTCATTCATACATTCAGCCCGCCAATGAATGGCATTAATCTCATTAATAACAATACCATTGAACTCATAACAGCTGCAATGAAATTGGCCAATTCTACAGTTCCTATAATAACTTCCAAACGAGCAAATTTAGAACGTCGTATAAGGAGCATAATGTTTTACTATTGGGATCTGATCTCTCGATACAAAAGAATGAAGTTGCAGAAAGAATGAAGAAGGATTTTCACCATTAGGGTAAGACAACAATAAGACGTTCATTAGCAATAACTCACAGCTTGAACTGGAATTGAATGAATAAAATTTTGCACTGGAGTTCTTAAAACAAAGTTTATAAAACGAAGGAGGGTATTAGAGTTAAGGGTCAGACATTTACGAAATTTTAAGTTAAGGAATGATTAAAAAAATTCAAAATCTGAAGGAGCTAAACATGGTATGGAAACTTCTAGATAAACGATATGGATATAAAATTGCACAATTCAGTTCTGAGAAATCGTAAAACCAAGTCGTATAGCAGCAGGAGTCTTATATTTAAGTAGCAGAGAGTAACATGATTAATTACCAAAAGCTTTTACTAATCCCGTACCTGGTGCATTGCGTTATTGAGTTATGGGAATTTCTGACTTCGCTACTACATAACCTGCTTTGAAAGATTAAAGCGCAACGAATTAATCATTGGTATCCCTAATCCAGTACTTAGTGTTTGGACTAATTGGAGCATTTAAATATGATTTGGAAGCCAAGTATATTATTATTTGGTCTAAATTCACATGAACTTGGATATTTTCCTTGGCAAAGGTTTCAGTTGTAATATTTATATTAGTGTTTAATATACGACGATTCAAATCTTAATGTGTATTTAAATGTAAAAAATATTTATTATACGACATTTATTCATAAATACATTTTATAATTATATGTAAGCAGTTGTTACGATCAAAATGGGCAACGCCTTGGTCCTTTCGCGATGTTCCTTGTCTAAATGAAAATTTATATTTGTTTGTAGTAATACATTGATATTGATGATACTGTTGATAAAATGTCATAGGCTTTATTGCTTTTCGATTATTTACTTTATTGAATGCTTAGTTTAGCTCCTTTATTGAACTTAATCGTAATTTTGCTACCATAATCAATATCTAATATGGTTTTTTTATGTTTCGACGACCCGCGTGGTGGAGCGCTCACCATACCGGTCTGACACGCTGTGGGTCCCGGGTTCGATCCCCGGCCAGACAGAAATCTGAAGAAATCTGAATGATGAGTTTAGATTTCAGTTCTGGGTCTGGGTGTTTGTGTATTCGTCTTTGTGTGTCCATGGCACCCACGACACAGGAGAAAATCCTAGTGTGGGGCTACGAGTGTAGAAAGTGTGTGTGTGTGTTTATGACGTTTTGTGTATCGCTGTATTATTTGTTAAGACTTACTGCGCGCCTATTAATTCATATGATTCAATGCATGCGTCAACTTGTTCTAAATTTTGTATTTTAAGAATGTATTAGCTTATGTCTATTATAGTCGCAACAATATATAAATATTTATAATAATGTAGAAGACTAGTTTGTTGTGGAACTAGTCAGTAAGCTTCGTTGATTTAACATCAGTTAAAACATCTGTTTATATAGAGCCAAAACAGCTGTTAGACCGGTTTAAATTTAGTAGTGTATCCCTTAAAATTACATTTGATAATTGGGTCAAGGTCACCGGGAAGCTCTTTTGTAGGGCCACCCGAACCGGCTGACGCGGCCGAAGCACTGCCGACGAGGCGTCAGATAGCTACGACGCCGCGGAACAACACCCACGCAGCCCAACTCAAAATAAACCAGACGTGTTGCTTGAAACACTACACCCGTTGGACGTGAATGTTGAGAAAAACACGATATATCGCAACTGCCCGCCCAATTATATAACAGACAATGGTCGGAAGTGGTGGCGGCTCCTACCTGCGCGGCGGCGGTCGGCACAGGGTGAGGGGTCACGAGAACACAGTCACAGTCACACACTTCACTCGGACGAGTGGTCGAGGGTCGGTAACGCTGGAGCGTGCGAGGTGTTCGCGGCCGCGGCTTCCAAGCGACTGGTCCACTCCTGGCCCTGCTCGGTCCACCGCTAAACATAGAACGGTCGCGTCGACGGTTTTTAGGATAACGCCATTTCTCCGGTGACGTAGTGTTATCGGCTGCAAAGCCCACGTCTCGGCAAGGTCGCCAAACAAACCTTGAGGTATCCTTGCTCAGGTCGGCGATGCGAGCTACGTTGACACTATTATGTTTATTTAGAACGGCGAGTTCTGGTTCTAGTTTAAAGCGAAATAATGTTCACAACTTTCGTTGAACATTTTGCAGAGGAATAATTTAACGCTTATTTAATCCAAAGAATGATGGTACCTGTTACACGTTGTTTAGAGTTCTTTATCATTTTTTCTGCGTAATGCTTTTAAACAAGTATCGAATATATCTATAAGAAAGTACTAATAATTCCAATATCATTATTAAGATATTTGTTTATGATCCGTGGTAGCACATGAAAGCATTCCAGAGCGGTCAGTGCTCCACTATTATTAAGCGAATGATCTTTAAACATACGACAATAATTTGTTAAAATTATCAAGATTACGTCAATAAAGTCAAATATAGACGACTTGGACCATTTTCCGATGAAAATAATAATTGGATGTCCAAAATAGACTGGATTAATAAATAGAAAGCGCACTAAAGCGTATTTCTGGAATTGACTCAGGTGGTCCGGAGACGAGGACCGCATGTCATTATTTCTGTACCACGCTTGAATAGTTGACGGAACAGTCATGCAGACAATTCAAATATGTGAAAAACGTGTGTGCAGGTTATATGGAAGTATGTAAATCTTTATTACAAATAAATGAAACCGTCATCGTAGGCGTTTTATGCTTGTTTGTTATTTGTGCTATACTCGTCATTCGTTGTTTGTCTTTATAAATAATTTTTATACTTCAGATATTGACATTTAAAATATTCAAATTCCACTTCGAAGATTATGAACTAATTGTTTCACTTTCAATTGAAATAGTAGAGAACTATTCAATTTTATTTTAGGTTATTTAGTAAGCTTCAGTTGAAGAATATCGGTGGAGATGATTGAAGTTGA
>MOOZ01000746.1:606883-618809 GCA_002930495.1 Cecropterus lyciades | reverse complement strand
CGACTTACCGAGCATCTGAATTTTCAGGAGTAAAACATTTCTCAAAAAAACGATCTTGATTTTGAAATCAATCGATTTATCTTTAAATTTTTCAAGCAATGCCTTTGAATCTTTTCACTAATTAGCAAATACATTGCCAATTAGTGAAAGCATTCAAAACCTTGCAGACTCGCAACTCGTAAGGCTCGCTTATAGTTGTGACAAAGGTAATAGAACAAAATATCTATCTATCCTTCCATCAGCCTTTTGAGGTCCACTGCTGGACATAGGCCTCCCCTAATCGGCGCCACTCCAACCGATCCTGTGCCTTCTGAATCCAACCGTTCCCCGCTGTCGTCTTCAGGTCATCGGTCCACCTGGTCGGGGGCTACGTGTGCTCCTTTTGCCTAAACGTGGTCGCCACTCGAGGACTTTTCTTCCCCATCGGTCATCGGTCCTTCGAGCGATGTGGCCGAACAAAATATCTACTCACCTATAACTAAGAAGACCCAATATTCATAGACTAGAGCGTACACGGTGAGCGCGCATATCCTCGCCGATATGGTACCCAGTCGCCACAAGAACTGAAAATAAAGTAATAACATATTTTGAAAAAAAGCAAACAATTTTTATAACAGCTTTTGACCGGACTTTTGACAGGACCCACGGCGTTTTATCACTGAAGGCATTGTTGCTGTTTTATTGATTAGGCACACAAGTCTATTGGTCCTCATTGTTAGCAATGCATGTTTAGTTGACACATGTCACATAGAATTTCGATATTAGATCATTAGATGACACAATTTAATTTATCTGAGGGATATACAATTCAATTCAATTATCTTTCGGCGGAACAGATCATAATATAATGGACCAAACGTAGATAGCATGCTAAAATATTTTTTCAAAAGAAAAATATGTCCAGCTATATGATTAGAAGTTAAATGTTACGTTCAGTTCAGCGAATGCTGTGTTTGAACTGTGCTAGGTGACTATAAACAGACCTGGAAGATGACTCCAAGCCAGGTGAGCACCAACCGGTGCACGTTTTGCAGGCGAACGTTCTTGCTGAAGCTGGCCAGCGCCCAGCACATCGAGAACAGCGACAACGACGCCGATATCACGTTCAGCTCGGCGAATGCTTTGTTTGCTAAAATAATAAAATTATCATTATTCAGGTTAGAGTCACAAGTTTAAAGACGTTTTTCCTGTCACACATGTTTATGCCTATGTTAAAGTGCCATTTGCGGATGTTAAAGATGTTTCATTTCATACGCAGACGTACATGGGTCGTGAAGACACAGCGAGTCAATTCAAGTGGGCGTGTGAGACGTGTTCATGCCGCATTATTCAGATTAAGGATATAGTTTAAAGCTAGCGCTGTATTCGTCTAGCGTGTTTACGCTTGCATGCATGTGCCATTAATGTTTGAAAATTATGCGTTTCATTCTATACGCGTACAGAAATCGCGAAAAGACAGCGAGTTAATTCACTTGTGCAAAGCGTGTGAGCGCGTAAACACGGGTGATAGGAATAACACCCTAAAAGTAGTAGAAATCGGGGTCTGAGGGTTACATGCCGCGTAGTAACTTGGATGTTTCCTTCGCCACGGAACTCCTAATATTTGTGATACAAAAAAGATTAAAACTGTTCGGCTTATTTTCTTAAAAATTCTTACATGAAGGTTGCTGGATCACATGGAATATGGCCTCAGAATGAGTGGGTCATTCTGAGTCGAGACCCGTGCCCAGAAGTAGTTAGTTGGATATCAAAATTAAATAAAATGATTGTATATATAATTACTTGACAGTTGAATTGACATATCGATTTAATTTCCATACCTGCAGGCTCGTCGATACTGGGTTCCGGGGTAACTCCCAGCTCGTTTGCAGTCTCTCTTAGTTCCGCATCTTTGAGTAAGATGTGAAGTTGCAGCAGCAGCATAGGTGCTGCCTCGCAAAACGCGTGTACTAGCCGGAGCATGCCTGAGAACGAAATATACTGGATTTGGGTCAAAGTTATTAAAAAGACTTCTTGTGAATTGCCAAATACCTTTCCTGGTTTTAGACAAATGAATATTACTTCTCTGTATCTTCCAGATTTAGATTTTCAATGAACTTTGACGGAAAGTAGTCACCGTCGTTTATGGATCTTTGTAACACCAGCGGAGTCAATGCCTTGTCAGCTTTGGAGAATAGATCTTTTTGCACTTTTTTTGAAGAGCTCCAGATTATAGCGTTATGGGAATAACTCAGGATGAGTTACATCCTTCATCGAACCGTGGAGGACCACAAAAAAATCAGTTGATATAGATGAAACCTCATTCTTCAGCTAGTTCGCTGGTGAAATAAGGGTGACATAGGCACCAGGTTAAATAGTTCTTCAAAAAACTCACCATTGTAAAGCCTTGTAGGTAGAACACTCAAAGGAAGCTTATCATCCAGACTTAAACGTTCTTAACAATCAGAGATCTTGGGGGTCGTTGCTTAAATTAGTTGGAGCACCCCTGCCTAGAGACGTCGAAATTTTAATATATAACTTACATAGATCCCGAACTTGATGCTTAACTCTCCTCAACTCAACTGGTACAAGTAGCCTCGCGTATCTCCACAGTACACCCATTTGTAGGCAATGGAGCAGTATTGGCAACCAGGGCGGGCGGTCCTTCCGGCCCTCGCTTGCCCACCACACGTGGAGGTACCATTTGAGGGAGAGGACCTGTGGAGTAACCAAAAAGCTATAAATATTGATATATTATCTTTTGCCAAGATTTCGGGTGAGTTTTATTATTATACTATTTTTATTTATATATAATTTTTAAAGAGAAAGAAAAGATAATTTTAATACAATAATCTGGTTATGTGGTTTATATATATATTTTTTGCCTATATTGCTTAATAGTTGCTAATGTTGACCAAACTTAGGGTCTTTTCCTGTCACGCGTGTTTACACCCGTACGCATGCCACTTACATCATATCGTGTCATAAATACTTTTCCTCTCATGCGTGCCAGACGCAAGCGGATCGTGCAAGCGGAGGCTGTAGCAAGTTATGTTTGCTTGGGGGTTACGCGTGCGAAAGTATACCCGCGTGACAGGAATGCTGCTAAAAGACTTGTAGATGGAATATATGAATAAAATAAGAATATAGCAAGATCTCAACTGAGAAGATGACGCAAGTTTCTTGGCGGAACTTCTCAGTTGAGGTCATTTTCCGATCCGGTGGTAGTGTAAGAAAAAATATTGTAAATGACAATTTGTTAGTGCCCCCGTAGGCCTATGCAAAATAAAGACATTTCATTTCATTTCATTTCAAGAAACTCAGCGGGTATCATATCACTTACCTGTGATATGAGCAAAGACGTGAGCACAATAGATATCGTAGCGGCGAAGGTGGCTTTGTATCCGCGTTCCAGCAACGCATATCCCATGACTACGTCGAAGACCACGTCGCAGAAGTAGCCCGCAAGCGATATCACGTTGAACAGCACGTCGCAAAGCGGCAGGAACTCAGCCATATTGGTACATCGCTTAATGGCGGTTTTGGGTTCGCATCTGTTTTGAAATTTAAATCATTATGTAAAGGTTAGGTTAGTTTAAGTAGTTACAGTAGGGGAGTGCTTTGGTAATATAATGACGACATGCGTGGCGGAACGGTTACCATACCGGTCTGACACGCAGTGTGTTCCGGGTTCGATCCCTGGCATGACTGATATCTGAATGATGAATTTAGATTTCTGTTTTGGATCTGGGTGTTTGTGTATTGGTCCTTGTATGTGCCCATGACACCCACGTAGTAGAAAATCCTAGTGTGGGGATATGAGTGTAGAAAGCTTGTAGTATCTTATCATGTGTATAATCTTGCAATAACTGAAGCTACGGAAGTATTCATTTCTGTATTTTTGTTCATATTTTACTAGCTTATTCCCACGGCCTGCTTCGTTCATGTTTACCAAGGTAATGAGTATCTTGTGTTAATCAAGAATTCTAGATCATAATCTATTTGTGTGCCAAATTTCAGCTAAATCCAACCAGTAGTTTTTGCATAACAGTAACAAACACCCATACATCCTTGCAAACTTTCGCATTTATAATATTTTTGATCTTGAATTCCTTGACCTTATAGTCCAGTATAGTCATCCATGAGTATTTCTAATCGACCCCAGATAGGAACATTGCTATCAATGAGGATACTGAAGGACTAAGTGGGTGACAGTGACACCACACGTGTTTATAGAAGTAAAATAAAGGTAAGTAAATGGAAGCTCTCTATTTATTTATTTATGTCTAATAACAGCGATGTTAAGTACTGTCGTGTTCCGATCTTAAGGGAGTGGTTATTTACAAGGCTTTTCAATTTAGTCCACCAAATTCAGGTAAAACCGATCTTATCTAGGGCTGTTTACAGATGTCCATGTGTAGCAGTGTATAATGTATGGCTGCTTACACTTGATGACTGCATGCTTCGTTCCGAATCGAATATTAATATTCGATTCGAAACTCGAATCGATTTTCCTAATTATTCGATTTTTTTTCTAATAATTTGACTTTTTTCGAATTATTCGTTGAATTTCGAATTATTCGAATTACTCGAATCGAATAGTGATAAACGATTCGATTTGATTCGAACGATATTCGCACACCCCTAATTATCTCTATAATGTTGAATAAATTTTAACATATTTTTTTGTAAAATTGGTGCAATTTGACAACATCATCATTATCATCACTATTTTTGTGTCTCTCTACTTTAAATGATGAAGGGTTTTTTTATTGACCAGAGATAAAAGAAAAGTCTTTAATAAGAACGAGGGTGTTGGCATGTCTGTTATCTGGCACTAGCAAGCAGCAGTCAATGGATTAACATTACTATTATCAAATATTAAATTGTATCACTTAAAAGGACTCATATACTACCTATTTAAAAAAGATTTATATAAAAATCAAAACCAAACTATATTGTTTTTTTTTCTTAAAAAATTAAAGTCTAAGTGTATATGATTTAAGTGTTTAAAGTCTTCAGGTGGTAGAATCAGTGTAGTTCGACCTGGGAAGTACCACCACCAGACCTATTTCTAGGGTGAAGCAGTTCTTGCGTTTTGGTGGAAGGGTATGGTTGCCGAATGACTTATATATGAGGTGTCTATCTTAGCCCTTGGGAGTAGCAACGCAACTGTGATCGATTTCAAATAGAACCTCTATTCTATATGAAGTTGCTAAAAGATGTCCGTGGGCGGCAGTAACTACTTACCATCAGATGGACTGCATGCTCGTTTGCCCTAGTTGTTGCGTCATTAACCCTAGGTAAGATCAGGTCTCGCCACTCCAAGGTTAGCCACAGGTGCGTTGCTACCCTTGAGGACTCAGATGGAATGGCTCGGAAAAGTATGTCTCCCTTACCACACCCTTCAGACCAGAACACAACAGCGCATAACACTGCTGTTATTAGGCAGAAATAGGTGTGCGGTGATGCCTCCAGAGTGGAACCGCAAAGAGTTCTACCACCTTCAACACCGTATATATAGAAATTGGTGTGGCAATGATTTCTCCTTGTTCGAACAATACTACCAAAATTGATGTATGTATGTTTGTATGACATAAATGTATGTATGTATGTGTAATGTTTTTGCCAAATTTTTTAGTCCAAATGACTTTACAGAATTTAACATTATGATGTATTGCTGGATTAGGCATTCATGGACAAACGGCAATAATTAAAATTTACAAAAAATAGAAAAAAAAATATTTGTCACTAAGTAAAGCACCTTATAATACCTATATTATATTAGATTTTTTTTTGTTTTTATCTTGTAAGTGAATTATTCACAAGAACATAGGTATTTTTATATTTTATTATAATTAATATTAGTCTATTTTCAAATTTGTGTAGAAGATTTATCCTATTTTATTAAGCATCAATTAATAATTTTATATACAAAGTTTTCTGTGTTGCAATTAGATATTCTGACATTTTAATATTTTGTGAATGAAATAAAATCTATGGTAATGTTAATTTAGATGCCTCAGTTATCTAAGTTCTAGATTACGCATTTTGTTTTGATCATGCTCCAGTTTGAGGAACCTGTTCTATAAAACTATAACTTTTTAATGTTTTTTATTATTACATTAGAAGGCAAAGGATAAAAGTTACTGCCAACTAATCAGAGAAATAAAGTGGCTATAATTAATATATAACAATTTACAAGATAAAATTATTAATAATAATCAATGATTATTGTGAGACAGGTAGGATCTACTTAGTATAAGTTGATCTACAAATTACTTCACCCGGATTTTGTCTAAAAAATAGAAAGTTAGTTAGGGTAAGTTAAGGTATCTTTTTTCTGACAACGTGATAAGACTATGAACTCGCTAAAGGAATCCTATGAGTCATACGTTTAATGTTATTTAAAACAATTCTTACTTACCGTAATCATGGGAAATTCTTTGGATTATGAAGTGTTCACTTGTACTAGGTGAAAAACACCATTTCTTACTTTTAAAATAACTGTAACTTCTACAAACTTTTATTTTACTATTACAGAAGTACTTAACGCAACTATTTACATGTTTTACAGCACATTATGTACAAAAAGCTTAAATATTTTGGTTAAGTTATTAGAGGTTCTATCAAGTTCACGTCAAAAGTTCACAAGCCGTCACGCCATCTAGCGACTGGTATGCGTAACAAGCGAAAGCTCGATCGATCGTTGTCTTGTGAACACATCGCTGGATGAACGCACCCACTTCTTAATTTGAATTCGCCATAGTTTTGTGTCTGGAATCCATTATGAGTTCGAGGTAGTTTTTATGTGTAAGAAAATGCTTAATAACCAGGTCTTGATCTGTCATGTGTCGCATGGGCTTAATTTTATAATCATTTGTTGCTGCCCTAGAATCATAATGAGTTTATGAAATACAATTTAGCTTAAAATAAATTGATAGTTTTTTATACCTACGGGCAATACGTCGAACAACCACTTAGTAGTCGTAAGAATCTTGGTAATGCAAACTGTAAGGAAACCTTTTCTTGAGCTAATGCCATCATAACTTGTATAGGGTCTGTCTTCATATCCGCCAACTTACATATTCTACCCTATAATATAATGTAAGAGTTAAAGTTACAATTACAACCAAATAAAAGCTGTCTATGTTTTTTATTGCGTCTGCATTGTACGCCAGAAAAACAAATAGAAACAGAAGTGGTTAATACATATTAATATTACTGGAAGAGTAAAGAAACGGAATGAAAAAAGTAAAAAAGGCTAAGTAGCAAATATTCTCTCTTGCTGCCTCAGAGAAACAATTTATAAATAGTTGAGATACTTACTTCGGTAAGATCAGAGATTTCTTGTTTTTTAATTTCTAAGTTTTTCACAAGATTTTTGGTAATCTGTTCGCATTGGGTACTAATACGTTTTACGCATCGCTTGTACATTAGTTTGTTGTCTAGGCATTTTTTCTCTATACTAACAGATGCTTTGGTAGCCTGCAAAAGGTTTGCATAGTAATATTGATAAAAAACTCGACGTATAGATATCCTCTTTCCTTTGGAAATTCATTTAAAACGATGCAAGTATGGGTAAATACAACATATAAGGTTGATGAGTTCATATTCGGTTCGTAAGTCGTTACTTGGGCGCCAAAATGGTGTAACACAATAACTTTATTGTTAACTAATCTCATTCATAACAAGCAATAACACAAACAAAGCGAAATAACCACAACAAGCTAGAATGCTTGAAGACTTTCTAGCACTACATATGTAAATTAATTCTATGGCATGATATGTAACGCACCTACGTTCGTTGGTTTCAATACTCTTAGTATGTAGTGCGATTGAATAGAGATCTATTTAGTTCAGTGCTTCCTCATCGTAATAATAAAATTACAGTTTTCTACTTCAAATACTTTAAAATACAGTATTGTAAAAAAATATAGCAGATAATAATTTTCTGTGTAATTTGACGATCAAAAAAAAAGGTCAATCCTCCATCAAATTTTAAAATAAAATTTATTGTATACTGTAATGTAACACAGTAAAATTTTATTTGTAATAAGTTGGAAATACAGTAGATCTATTGTAATTACAGTGCCCCTGGAAGCACTGATTTAGTTGCTTCTCAAATGAACAACAATGGTAGCTGCAGAGGTTGTAGGCCAATAACCGAGCAAAAATTTGATAGGACCTCCTCCTTCTTTTCGTTGAGAACATTTATTTGCTATTAACATTTCATCAGGCGTTCTTAATTTTGGAACTTCAACACATTTGTACGGATTATTACGAGGATAAAACCTCTTAGCAATTGCCCTTATTTTGTTATTAGTCCTTTATGTCATTAGTTTTTGAATGTCTAAATCAAGGAAGGGCCTCGTTTAGAGCAAAAGGAGGAGCTAACTTATTAAGGCATTGTTAAGCGCCGATACTCTAGGTTTTGTGCCGTATAGGTTTGGTGCCGTAGGGAAGATGTATCTGAGGTAGGTATTTAATTTTTCAGGAGAAGCCACGTACTTATGCTGAACCTCAGTTAGAAGTTCAATTCTATCTTCGTTACACTACGTTATTACAGACGTTCCTGAGCAGCGGCCACTTACCATCAGGTGGACTGCCAGGTCATTTCCTGCTTCTGTATTATAATGAAGCATGTTAAATAAGTAGGTATGTAGGAAGTACGGTTTACCTCTTTTATGTCTTTTAGCAAATAGAACGCATCCGAATAGTAACTATTGAACGTATCTAGTAGAATGTTCTTGGTGAAAAGTATCAGATCTCGTTGAGTGGGGACCTCATAAGGTCCTATGTTAGAAGGTTGCTCTTCTTCGACACATTTGAATGGTTGTTTCGTAGTTGTAGTAGAAGAGTTTGTTGTATTTGAAACTCCTTGTGTTTGATGAATTGTGGTAGACGTGACCTAGGAAAACAAATATCATTTTTAAAATAGATAGAAAAAGCTAAGTACGTAAAATCAGATTTATATATTTTTTAAATATCATAATATCGTAACCTGGGGAACTTCCCCAAGTATGACCATCATAGCGCTAGCGAACTATTTTACCAATTGCTGTATTTGTTTTGTAGAAATATTCACTTATTTTGCCCAATTTGACACGGAGTGGGTTTCGGGTTCGGTCCCTGCCCAGACAGACATGTGAATAATGAATTTAGATTCTGTTTTGTATATTTGTCTTTGTGTGTCCATGGTACCCACGATACACGAGAGAATCCTAGTGTGGGGCTATGCGTATAGAAAGCGTATATTCTTAAAGCATATATGATCAGGCGTTCCCAAATTCATCTATGTAATGTGTTTTAATGAATCATCATATCACACTTTTTTACATTTTTAGTTCGGTATAGTCTTAATTCATGGCGTTTCTATTTTTTTTATCTTATTACTGCAGTAGTTCTCAATAAATTTCTTTTCTCTCTGTACCTTGCGGTGAAATCAAATCATTTCTCCGTAAACCAGGACCCAAAACCCATATGTAAGTGCATTTAAATCATTTACCTTTTGAGAAGTTTCCGTCACATTGGCAGAAGGATTATCGATTAAATTATCGGTGGTAATGTCATCGACATATGTCGCGTTGAATCCTTGAAAGAGATCATAGCCCGCGAAACACCAGCAGTAGCTCGCGGTTAGAATAACGATGAATATATCTGCATAATAGTTTATGAACTATTTGAGAATACCTTACGATGTCTAGCTACTGTAAGTGTACATAAGTAACAAGTAATTTTTGTACCGTGCTCATTGTACCATCAGTTAAGTTATTAGTCAGATATTAAAGCAGATGTAGCGGCTGCCTAAATTTGTACTATACTGACTGGGGAAAATTATTTTAGGGAGTCGGGTTTCGAGTGCCCCTCTGGTATCAAATGCCGCGGGACGTCAATAATAGTCATAGTTTTTGAAGGTGGTAAGACTCTTTTGTGATTCGACTCCGGAAACACCACCGCCACACCTATTTCTGCCTGATAACAGCAGTGTTGTGCGCTGTTGTGTTCTGGTCTGAAGGGTGTGGGAAGAGATACTTTTCGAGGCATTCCATCTTAGTCCTCAGGGGCAGCAACGCATCTGTGGCTAACCTTAAGCGAGACTTTGGTCTTACCTAGGGTTGATTACAGATGTCCATGGGCGGCAGTGGCCACTTACCATCAGGTGGACTGTAGGCTCGTTTGCTACTTCCGTACTACATAAAAAAAAAGTTATGAAGAATTTGATAAGACAAAAGCTTTTTTATTATACTTAAACTTAAAGATAAAGCAGACGGGCTATCTGAAGTTGATCACAGATGCGTTGCTACTCCTGAGGACTGAGATGGTCGCCTCATATATAAGTGAGCCGGCAACCACACCCTTCTATCGAAACGCAAGAACTACTTCACGCTAGAAGTAGGCGTGGCGGTGGTACCTGCTCGGTTGAACTACACTGGTTCTACAACCTTTTAAGGTTGATTTCTGGAGTAGTTATTTGCTTTATTGGAGGGAAGGGGAGGTGGCAACAGACCCTTTGTACCAATAAACAGAAATATCCTCATTTTTGGAGACTTTTTGATTGCTCTCTCTCCTTGGCAACTCTTGGCTGTCACTACTAATGATGACGGTTTCTACATTACTTATAAAACCAAAAACTCACGTGTATACATAATGATGTGTTTAATAAACAAAAACAAACGGTTGGTTAAACAGCCGCCGTGGTACTGTAGCGTAAATCTTATGCTTAGGTCTCTAAGCACGTTTTGTTTCTATAACGTGACTAAATCATTTTGAGCTCTCTTGTTTTTGTACTCGAAAAATCTATGTAGCGAAGGAACAGTTAAAACAAACTTAAAATGCCAAATAAGTATAGAATAAATGTATATATTAAAACGACTGCTATAATATTTATTTTTATATTCATTGCATTTTATACTTAATATATAGATATTAAGTATAAAATGCAATGAATATAAAAATAAATATTATAGCAGTCGTTAACAAGGCGACTATAGAGTCGCCTTGTCTTATGTTATTTAAGTTTCCTTCACGTCTTGCGATAAACAACGATATACATATGTATCATATTGTTGTTTCCGTATTACAATGCAGATTCGTCAAATATATAAATACTAGCTGAGTCCGCGGTTTCACCCGCGTTTAAAAGAAATGTAACGTGACATACATTAACCGAAATTTTATACCTTTAATAATCTCTATTTTATTCTTTTACCGGTACCGCCGCCGTACCTTATGCCGGCACCGCCACAAATACTACGTCTTGCAATTTTAAATCTGTAATATCTTCGAAAATATTCATTTAAATCATATACTGTAAACGGCCATATAGATCTATATTAAATCAACAATGTATTTAAGGTATTTAATTGGATAAGGATTAATGCTGTATTGGTTAAAATCGCTTCGAAAGTTACCCATTATTTGTCGTAAAAAGTAAATGACAAAAAAATGTTATTGTGGGATATCCATAAGAGATAGACATATACCATCGCGGGGTTTTCTGTAGACCTTTTTAATGTGTACGATACTTAGTACATCATTTTGATAAATCTAGTAGGGTTCAGCCTGCGTTTGCAATGTAAGCGGAAAAAATGTAATTATTTACGACATCACATTAGAAACCTTAAAAATAACAGTGTTTCTCCACTATTTAATGGATGTTATTATTATACATATAAAGTTTCCTCTTTAATCAGTCTATCTATTAAAAAAACCGCATCAAAATCATTTGCATACTTTTAAAGATTTAAGCATTCAAAGAGATATAGGAACAGAGAAAGCGACTTTGTTTTATACTAAGTATGTAGTGAATGGCGTCTTCAGTGGCCGCGCTAGGCTGTTACTGCAGACTTAGGTCCCCTGACCACCAGGGGTAGTGGTCGGGGGACACCAGTCCCTCGAGCTCACGAGGGAGCGGGCGCCCTTCGGTAGGTCGAGCGTGAAGAGG
>MOOZ01000746.1:560990-571477 GCA_002930495.1 Cecropterus lyciades | reverse complement strand
ATTGGCTTCAAGACCCATATTATAAGTTTAGAGCGTAAAGTAAATTGATTGTTATAAGCTGTGGATTTTGTGAATAAATAAATAAATAAATAAATAAATTGTTAGAATAGTTTCAGTTTGCAGAGTGACATAGGTTACATAATTTAAAAAAATGTTAATAGGGTAAAGGGAGAGGGGGAGGGACCTCATTTTATTGTCATTACAATATGGATGTCAAATGAAAGCCACTAAATAGACCATTCAAGAAACACATACACTTATTATAATATTTTATGTTACTGTTTTTATGGAAACTCGTAAATACCTTTAAATTTAATATACTATTATAAAAATAGACTGCTTGAAAACTGAAACTGGAGGCAAACAAACAATCGATTTTAAGAAATCAGATTTTTAGTTTTAATATTTTCAGCAGGGAAAAAAATCTCTAAAACAGAAATATTGGTTACTTCGTAAATTGTTTATTTATTTATTTATATGACAAATGGCAACCTAACGACATTTTACATTTTTGTACTACTAAAAAAACATAATATTTTACATAATTTAAAGTGAAATTGTCACTTATAAGGAAGCACGACTTGCATAGAAAGCAAGCAGAATGACATAAAACAGAAATTAAACAAGACATTAACCCCAAATAAAATAATAAGTATTGATTATCAATAAAAGTAAGATTAATACGATTATTATTTATGCATAATTTGATTTGATCCTATTAATTACTTCGAAATTCAATTGAAGACTAAGCTTTGCTTTGTTTTATTCAATTAAGTAATAGCCCATTTCAATTGTCCTGAATACCGACAAGTGATTTTAAACGTGTGATTTGTGGTTATTAAGTGACCCTCTGGGGGATCGCAGTCTCTTCTAGGAAGTTACATGGACCGTCAAGCAATAGTGAAAAAAAATTTTAAAAATACACATTTAAAATAGTTAAATAAATGATATTTAAAGTAATTTACACTTAATTTTGTACTTCAATTTAAGATTTTTTGATAAGATTATAGTCACAAACGAACATGCAGTCCAATCAATGGCAAGTGCCTCCGGCCGCTCGCATATGTAAGCAATTCGTTTACTACTTTCATATTAAAAAAGTAATACAATATACATTATATTGTATTATATCAAAATTCGCAATATAGTAAAATACATGTTGGATATGACGAGGGTAGGGGGAATATTTTGCACACTAAGGAGCGTCAAAGATTTAAAAACACTGACATAGACAAATGATGTCCAGGTTAGAAGTCGTAAATACCGGTTTTTTAAAAGGCTCATGATAAAAATGAAAAGAATTTCTTTATAAAAAATTATAAAATAAGGTCTATAGTACCGATTTTACTAAGCAATGAAAATGAAGCAACCAGAATGTACCCTAAGACTCCACAAATTAAACGAAATTAACGTAAATTATTGGTTTAGAAACAACATATAGTGCAATTGTTTGTCAATTTAAAAATTATAAACTCGAAGTGCGAGTTGGACTCACGTACCAATGGTTCCGTATCATTATATATAAAAAACGGCATCGTGCGATGTATCGGAGCCTCTGCTAAATATTTATTTTATTTTGATTTAACTACTTATTTTTTAAATGAATATATAACTTGAAAGAATCACAGAATATTTGTGAATCTCTCTAAAATACTGTTGTAGTTATTAATACCGAGCAAAAAATCACGTTGTTGTATCGGAGCCCTTAAATATTTATTTGATTGTGATTGTGTTTGTCGTTTTAGCGTCAACAGAAATACATCATCAGTGAAAATTTTATCTGTCTAGCTGTCACGGTTCATGAGATACGGCATTGACAGACAGTCGGACAGACAGAAGAGTCTTCGTAATAGGGTCGTGTTTTTAGTCTTTGGGTACGGATCCCTAAATTACGTATGCTTCCGTCTACACATTAACGAGGATAAATAGATGCAATAATTTTCATTAAAAAACGTAGTATCCGTTTAAAGGCACTTAGTAATAAATTGTTTGTCGGAACTGGGATATTAGATTTATCTGTAGTAATGCAAGGAAAGTGCAGCCTTATTGAGTTGTGACTGGAACAATATTTTTATCCTAATTACTTCTTAAGGTTATGAGGCATTTAACAATGTATATGCTTATTATAAATATTATTTAATATGTTTTTAATGAAATGTAGAAACAGTAATATACAGGATATGTGGTGTTTAATTAGTTTTTTTTTAATAACGCTTTCTACATTTATACTCCCTCACCAGGATTTCTTCCTGTGTCGTGGGTGCCATGCAAATACACAAACGCCTGGACCCAGAAGAGAAATCTAAATTCGTCATTTACATTGGACGGGGATCGAACGCGGAACCCACTGCGTGTCAGACCGGTATGGTAACAGCTCCTCCACGCGATCATTATAGGAATAGTTGAAAAAGCAAAAGGTTTCTACGAAGTGTCTTATACCAACAGCGTTAATTACTGCTGTGTTCAGATTTGAGGGTAGTAGTAAGAGAGCCATACTTTTCCGAGGCGATCCAACTTAATCATCAGGGTTTGGAAAGCATTCGTGGCTGTTATTAGGTGAGTCTTTAATTTTTCCCTAAGGTTGATTACAGATATCCATGAGCGGGCCCTTCAAATTTGTGCACAGCAGTGCTTAATACTGTTATTTTAAGGCAGAAATAGGCGTGGCTGGTGCGCCTTCGGAGTCGAACCAAAAATAGTTCTGACACCTTTAAAATGGCGAGCACAATTTCTCTGACCGCAGATACAGTTAACAAAACAGTGGTTAACTTCTACCATTTCTTGATTTGTTTGCAGTGCATAGTAAATCACAGTATCCGTAGCATTTCCGTAGCGCTGCTACGATTGTAGATTGGCTACGTGGACAGAATCACTGCCTACGTTATAATACAATTTTAAATTATACATTTGTATTTGTAAGTTAATCTACATTAAGTAGTAGTAGTGAGGTCGTTTTAAAAAAATACATTAACGTTACTCTAAACATTTGTAACTTCGCGGGTTTCAGCGACTATTACCATAATTATAATAATAATTCTTTATTCAGTCAATTTTTGGGTTACATTCGTATGGATTACATAACATTAAAAGGGCGCTAAAAATTGAATATGCCGGTGAAGGCTTCCAAATGTATGGCACACATATTCGCAATTAACGATTTTATTAAGGTCTTTGAAACTACATATGTATATTACAATACTAAGTAGATACATTGAAGGTGGTAGAACTGAAGGTGTTAGAACTCTTTGTGGTTCGATTCCGGAAGCACCACCGCCACACCTATTTCTGCCTAATAACAACAAGTTTCCACAAGATAATACAAAAAATGGTATATGTTCCTATCATGGCGCACTGTATGCCCCCAAACAGCCCGGGCCATTCAGGTATTATTGAGATAATAGTTTAGCGAAAATTTAATCATACTTGATACTATTTTAGTGCTTGTTTTAAATAAAGAAATAACCTTGAAACCTTGTTTTAAATTAATTCTGTTTTCAACCGTACATTTAAATGTAACCTCCGACTACCAACGGCGTGTGGAATGGACAGAAATACATTTAAAATCTGTCCTTTAAACAATAAATAGGTGGCAAATGTTTCTGTCATGAGGAGCAATTCCATATGTCCAGATTGCAATTAAATATCTTATCAAGCTAATAAGTAACTAAATTTTATTTTTACATAATGTTTTTTCTTAGATTTCTATTTGTCGTTTTATGAAATAAGAATCTTTTGTTACTATTATAAGTACACTGATTTAATGATAGTAGTGTGTTATAATTGATCTCAGAATAGGTGTAAATTTCCATATCCCTAAGATAGCCTAAGAATGTCATAAAAAAATCTCGGTACAAAGAACTGAATCATTTTTATTTTTGATAAGTTACTTTCATACTTGATCACCGACTTAATGTTTATTTCATTAAAACGTTTATTTTAATTTTATATTTGATATTAATTTTGATATATTTAAGATAGCCCACATTAAAATATCTGCTTATTTTTTTACTTTTACAAAAATTTTTGAATTATTCGAGGTGTTTTTATTTCGATATTTTATGATAACAGTGTTTAAGCTTCGATTATCAGCACATTTCCATGAATATTTTTCGGGCCATCTTGTGCGACCAGCTTCTTAAGTTGGCCCAACATCAAGTTTTTGAAAACTGTTTCTTTTTCTGACAAAATTGCAAAAACACTAAATATTATAATAATATTTTGTTTCATATACACATATATAAGAACGTCGATTATGTTTTTTCTTTATTTAACTTATCTGAAAGATTTTACGAGGTTTTTCCAAAATAAGCGGGCCTTAATGGATGTCAGTACTTTATTTAATCTAATGTTATTAAGGCAAAGACAAGGAAGAAGTTGATAGTTTAATAGGTTACATTTTCAGGCATTTAAGTTTGTTCACAATGATTTGTTTTCTATTAGATTCATAGCAATTTAACTTACTAACGTTTTTTGGAAAAGTCGAGTCATATACAATGGTAAAAGTATCCTATGTGTAATCCAGGCCATAAACTATCTGTGAGCCAAGCATCAACCAAATCCAATTAGTAATTTTTGCGTGAAAGAATACCAAACACCCGTATATTCTCACAAACGTTTGCATTTATAATACATATAAGATATCTAAAAAAATCGTAACTTTAAAAATTTGAAGGTGGTAGAACTCGTTGTGGTTCATCACCGAAAGCACCACGGCTATACCTATTTCTACCTCATAACAGCAGTGTTTTACGCTGTTGTGTACTGGTCTGAAGGGTGTGGTAAGGGAGACATACTTTTCCGAGGCATTCCATCTTAGTCCTCAGGGGTAGCAACGCATCTGTGGCGAACGTTAGGTGAGACTTTGATCTTATCTAGAGTTGATTACAGATGTCCATGGGCGGCAGTAGCCACTTACCATCAGGTGGGTGGGGTCATCTGAAATTCTACTTTATTTAGGTATCACCACTGTTCTTATGCAGTACCCATTCAAAATCAATAAGTTCTTTCACAATCGAACCACAAAGCTTCTTTCAACATTTGCTGTATCTATCATGAATTCATGATGATATCTCAAAAACAGAATAGATTTTCTTTGTGGCTATTTATGACTTGGCTACAAAGCGGTCAAAAGCATATAATGAAAGCTAAGTTAATGTTGGGAATTTAGTTTAGGAAGTCAAATTGTTGTAGCGTGTTAAAGAAATGGACATACACAGATACAAACATACGCTCGAAAAACATTACCTTACGTCTGATGCAGTCGGGTAAAAACAAAAGTTTCCGTACTTATGGTACACGGAATTTTGCTGTATTTTTTGGTGCAATTTGCGTAAATATCCTAAGTGCAGTAAGATCATATGCACTAGCATCCACTATTAGCTTTGAAGATAACGGTACAAGGCAACGAGCTTATCTTCTAAGTTCAAAGGGGTTCAAATGGCGGTCTGATATTTGAAACGTATTAAATTTTAATTCATTTGTTAACTTTGCAAGTTGGTCAAGATCTGTGACTACGGTAAATGCTTTTTATGGTTTAATTTCTTTATTTACTGAGTGATAGAATGGGTATGGTTTAACCGAGGAGGCTCCACCGCCTCATCTGTCTTTAGCGTCAAGTAGTTCTTGCGTTGCGGTAAAAGATTGTAATTAACGTTAGCGATCATCTGGAGATATTACTACTGATTACTTATAACTAATATGCTACATATCTTGCTTGCCGCACATTTCAGATCAAAACGTGTTAATAAATTTCAAAAATTTTTGGTCGCCCCAAGAACTTTCGACGAAACATTGACCACAATATTAAAGTAGGAGAAATACTTATTATTATAACAGTGCATAATAATAAATTTTAGATGACCCACGTGGCTGATCACAATACCTGTGAGGCACGCAGAAAGATCTGGATTCGATGCCCGGCCACATATATCTATTTTTTTATCAGATTGAAGTAGCAAACGACCATGCGGTCCATCTGATGGTAAGTGGTGACTTCCATCTATGGACATTTGGAAGCAACTTCATATAGGTCACAGGAACGTTGTTACTCCCGAGGGTGTAGGTTGTTGTCTCATAAATAAGTGAGCCGGCAACCACACCCTTCCACGTAAACGTAAAAACTACTTTACGCTAGAAATAAACGTGACAGTGGTACTTCCTCGATCGAATTACACTTATCCTACCACCTGGCGAATGCCATCTAAATGATGAATTAATATTTCGGTCTGAGTGTTTGTGTATTGGTCTTTATTTTTTTTATGTTCACGACAGATTGAAATCCTAGTGTGACACTATGAGTGCACAAAGTTAATTAACTCATAAAACGTTTTATTTCTAAACCAGATATCAAATTCTAATAAGAGCTGATAGTGAACTTGTCAAACCGTGCAATTACTGACAAGAACAGGTATCACTGGTAAGGAGTTATTTGCGTATACCCTTGATTCTGTTAGGGACCGGTCGTATAGAAAGCTTTAAAGCGAGAGAAAGAAGTATTTGCTTGAATGAAACTCAATATTTTTATCTTGTCCAGGCCTATGAAGACACTTAAAAACGCTGTGCGTTTGTTCGTCTGTCCTGTCGTGTCTGTCCGGACTACAGACCAGACTATATCTCATGAACCGTGATAGCCAGAAAGTTGCAATTTTCACAGATGTATTTCTGTTTCCCTTATGAAAAAATACTAAAACCAGAATGAATTAAATATTTAAGGGGGGCTCCCATGCAACGAACATGATTTATTTGCCGTTTATTATAAATGATGTTACGGAACCCTTCGTGCAAGAGTCCGACTCACACTTGACCGGTTTTCATAAAGATAGATATCCATAAATACAGTTTTTATTGATACCAAAGCAACACGAACAAGAACAAATCAATGTCCCTTGTAACGTGGCGCCGTATGTCATGGCGACGCGTCGCCACGCCGACAGTCGTTCTCACCCGCCGCTACATATGTTTTACATCGAAACCTACATTTAGATTAATGATTTTTAACCTCGCTTATCGCAGATGAGGCACCGAATGCTTTAAACGTGTGACGTTTTAATTAAGAGTTCTTCAGACGAATGACTGCGCGATTAACGGATTAAGCGACTAGATAGAGTTGCGAAGGGCGGGCGGGACTCATTGCCGTGCATTTGTTTCAACTTTCGCATTTGCATCGTGTTTTGTAGAGTCAGTTATTAAAATTAATTCGTTATTATATTATATAAGTAATATTAGTTTCATATATTACTTATACATCAGACAAATAATAAATTTATTTACTTGTGTCCCACTTTTAACTTACGTTTACATTCTGAATCTTTTGTCGAGACTTTTAAGTCACAAAGTTCATTAAGTGAAACTTCCTTAGAAACGTTGTGATTTGGAACTCGATGAAACGAAAATGCGTTACGAAAGCAGTCACCGGCGCTATAACTAGATGACGTTGTACTATTTTCTAAATCGAAATGTGCCGCCCGGGGGACGGCACGCCCCTCCACCTTCCCCCCGTGAAAAAAAAGGTTAGGTTAGTATATTTAAGATGTTCGAATATGGGCTGCAGTGATTACTTAATCGATTTTTGAGTAAGTAAATTAAGTATTAAGGTAAAAAATAAAAAATCTTACGTTTCTATATCCATCTCAATGTCTTGTAGGCTAACAGAGTTTTACTTCTGCTATGTTTTCATTTATGTCCAACTTTTAACTTACGTATAAAGATTGAATCTTTTGTCAAGACTTTTAATTCCTTCCAAAGGCGAGTAATAGAGACCATTGTTATTATTCTTTATTAGTTATTTGTTTAACTCATATGTGTTCGTAAAAATACATTTAGTACAAATATGATATGGTTGATTATGCAATTGAATACGGATTAAACTTTCAATTTGTACTGTATATATACAATTTTATTTTTGGGGTAGGGATGTGATGGAGGGACTCAAATAGTAACACGAATAAAGTGCAACGTGCATGGTCAGCAATGGCGATCGCATTCGTTTGAAGCGTGGGAATGCAATGTACCTAGTCTGTTCCCCATCCTTGAGACGACAATATGTGTCTTGAGTGGTGAATAAAATATGTGTGTCGAATATCATCATTCATTTAAATTCCATAATTTAAGTAAAGGTATATGGGATACAGAAATTTAATAATTTACCCCTCACTCCTACAGTACAATTATATTTGGGTAGTTCTTTTTTATTATATACAGTCCACCTGATGAGACCACCGTTGAGAGGCTTTTAGGGTATAGTCCAACGCGCTGAACTTTGTTTTTAGCGAAGCAGGCGTGCAAGTTGTCTCATGACGTTTTCCATTCCCGTAAAGTAGTGAATTATTTTAGAATTCGCAAATTAATTTTAGAAAAATCGGTGGTGCCTGGTTTTTGGACTCTCAAGATTCTCAAGCATTAGTCACTTAACTTAGTAAACGTAAACTTCGATGTGACCAGTGGATTACTTTCAAATTTTTTGAAGCACATCATATTTAGAAAAAAAGTGATACGTGCCTGGGTTTCAAACCTCGCACCCTCGATCGAGAGGCTGAGTTTCAACCATTAGGCGATTACTGCTCTTAACTCTAAACTTAGTAAACAAATCAAATTGCATAAGAAAAAAACATCGCACCAAAACTAGCCTTGACGTATAGTAAGGGTAGTTTGTGGAGTGTAATGGCGGCAAAAGACAGCTCAAGTGGCACGACACACGTCAAGATAAAAGTTCTTTGTCGAGCTAATGTACGATTACTTTGTGGCAGTGCTTTTACTTTAGTCGTATTTTAGAGTATGTTTTATATTGCTTTGGTTAATTTTACGTATGTACTGTACTCGTCGCTTGTAGATTTCTTTGAAAATACAGAAGTATCCATCTATCAGCCTTTCGAGTTCCACTGCTGGACATAGGCTTCCCCTAAATGGCTCCAACTGGTCTTGTGCCTTCTGAATCCAATGGTTTCCGGCTGCCTTCTTCAGGTCATCTGGTCCTGTAGGTCATCGGTCTAATAATATAGAATAGCGTTCAGTATCTTTTTTGGCAAGATAGGTCGAATAGCACCTATCTGATGTTATGGTGGAGCCGTATTTAAGTGTAAAGAAAAATCCACTGGAATATTTGTCACTGAAAAAAAGCAATCGTCAAGAATAAGAAATTAAAATTTCCGGAAATAAGTTGTGTTTTTATTTACATTTCAAAGGTTAATAATAATGAAAATACAACGGGACGCTAGGAGACTGTCATGGCCCGCGTGTTGCCGACACCTGGCTTTAGAAGTAGAAAACTAGCATTCATTCTACCTAATGACAAGTGACTTTATGGCCATCTATAATCAACGTCAAATATGATTTGAATCATAGCTAAGGTCGCTGTGAGATATTTTTCTACGCCTGCAGATTGAATTGGAACGTATATTTAACTAGGAAGATGGTAGAACTCTTTGTGGTTCGACTCCGGAAGCACCACCGTCACACCTATTTCTGCCTAATAACAGCAGTGTTATGCGCTGCTGTGTTCTGGTCTGAAGGGTGTGATAAGGGAGACATACTTTCCCGAGGCATTCCATCTTAGTCCTCCGGAGTAGCAACGCATCTGTGGCTAACCTTAGGTGAAACGTTGATCTTACCTAGGGTTGATTACAGATGTTCATGGGCGGCAGTAGCCACTTACCATCAGGTGGGCATGCTCGTTTGCTACTTCCATACTATAAAAAAAGAAAAACTAAATTCATCAAATACAATTTCATCAAATTAGTTAATTAATTATATCTATGAATAACAACGAGGGGACTAATAACTACGTTGATCACATGTAATACGAGCGCAGTGCATCATCTGCCGTGTCCTTAGTACAAATTTATTACTTTTCAGCAAAACGACCACTGTTCACTAGTGTCCGACCGCACGTCAATTTTTGGCCGAAGGCGATTGTTCGATTATGGCCTCAACCTTCAGTCGAAATCATTCATTTTCATTTCATTTCATTTGATTTCATTAGCTGAGATTGTTCTTTTTTTAAGTTTTTTATTTTTGTACGTAAAGATCTATGTTGTACAAGACTTAAGATATTGGACATAAATAATTTCTAGAGCTGGTTAAATATATTTGCTACATCTATACTAATATTATAAAGCTGAAGAGTTTGTTTGTTTGTTTGAACGCGCTAATCTCAGGAACTACTGGTCCGATTTGAAAAATCTTTCGGTGTTAGATAGCCTATTTATTGAGGAAGGCTATAGGCTATATATCATCACGCTAAGACCAACATAAGGGGAGCACCAATGAAGAATGTTTCAAAATCGGGGTTTTTTTTTTCTAATGAGAGCTTCCGCTGCATGCACTGCGTAAACGGTTAAAGTTTCGTAAAAATGATGTATGACAGAATTGATCCCCTTTAAAAGTTCTAAAAAAAGTCAGCGACCGCATGTCTATCTTTTCAGGTAAACTCACTGTACCCTTTTATATGCTAACCAAATTTCTTCCAAAATAATGCATTATTTGCGAAGTTG
>MOOZ01000746.1:498508-508998 GCA_002930495.1 Cecropterus lyciades | reverse complement strand
TTGATCTTACCTAGGGTTGATTACAGATGTCTATGGGCGGCAGTGGCCACTTACCATCAGGTGGGCTGCATGCTCGTTTGCTACTTCCATACTATAAAAAAAAAGGTACCATTATTACTGTTAGAAAATGAAAAGTGCTTAGATCTTTTAAGCATTTAGGTTTCTTTCATCTATTTATTAGAATTTTGAATTTTTCCACTGCTAGACAAAAGCCTTCGCTAATTGGTGCCACTACATCCGGTCCTGTTTCTTCTGAGTCCATAGGTCATTGGTCAACAAGGTCTGAGCGACCGTTGCTCCTTTTGCCTAATTGATAGGTTCTCAAGTGATAATTTAATACAAATTATTCGCATACAATCATAGCTTGTGTACATCTAAAGAGTACAAAGTTAGGTTACGATTGGAAAGGCAGCTGATAAATTATTTTTAAAATTAACTAAGTAGTTATTATATTAAATTTTTATGGGAATTTTTAGTGCTTTTAATAAATCTAACGATATTATCTCAAACACTAAAAATATGCTACGAATCGTTAGATAACTTATTATTGAACATTGTTCGAAGACTTATTCGACTCTTTGAGAAGTTTTTAAGAGTTGTAGTCTAAAACACAGACTCGTCGTCGTATTTGAATATTTGTTTGTTGATATTTACGTACCCATAGTACTTACGGCATTCTGTTGGCGTTAATTGCCCTTAGTACGAGTTGTTACGTTTCTTGAAAATATCACAGGTTACGTCTTCCCCATTTATTGCAATATACATTACACATTTACGTTCTCGGTTTCGTCCTTACTTGCACTGTACGAAAACGTAAACGGTGTTAGTCTTGAGGAAACATAATAAACTCGTATTAAGAATATTGCTCTGAACCTGCAGTTCTATACTAATATTGTCCTAGATGGGTGGTCTGGAGTGCGTGATAACTGGGCTACTGGACCAGGCTCGCGCGTGCGGCGCACATTGGCTCCGTCGGGAACACTTCACGCTGCTGGTCGTCTGCGTCTCCTTCTGTGTGGCTTGTATTAACGTTACTCCGGTAATTATTCACAGATTTTATTATAACAAAAGCAAAAACGTCTTCTCCCTTCAAATAATAAAAATACACTTTATTGTACCCAACGAAACAAAAATAACAATCGTCGTATAGCTGATAAGCGCATTTATTGCAGACAACCTTACGTTGAGAAGTTAAATTTGGGATGAAAAGAAGAATAGGTAGGATGCAAAAAATACTTAAGTCAAGTAAGAAGTCTTCTGGACTTTGTTCTGGAATGACTTCAGGACTTTTGTACCAGAAAGAAACTAAGTGATGCAATTCGAAATCCATACTCGGCAATGCCCAGATTAGGACGTTAACTTGCCAAATTAAAAAAAAAACGGCATTGTATGTGGATAGTATATAAGTCAAACTTTGTGGACTTGTCATAGAAATCTGCAAAAAAAGTTTTTTTTTTTATAAAAAAAAGTACCACTCGGCAATGCCTAGATTAGCACGTTAACATGCCAAATTAAGAAAAAAATTGGCACTGTATGTTAATTTAACATTGCGACTTTTGAAATATAACGTAAAACATGATTTTTGTGGATAGTATATAAGTCAAACTTTGTAAACTAGCCATAGAAATCTGCAAAAAAAAAGTTTTTTTGTGTAAAAAAATTACTTAGAAAAAAATATACCTTATCTATACTAATTTTCAGGGCGGCATTTACATGTTCCATCTATTGGATACGTATGCTGCTGGAATATCTCTGCTGTGTTCAGCGCTTTTTGAGGCCGTAGCAGTGTCTTGGTTTTACGGTAAGAATTGTAAAAAAAATGTCGAACAATATAGGATTACTTGATTGATGGGTATGATTTACTGCTCTGCCACGAAACATTCATTTAGCGCTGCAAGCGTCAGCATTAAGCGAATTTTCGCAAATATCGTTATTTTCATGGCCTCACAAGATAGAACGCTTGCTGCGCAGAGCGATTGACGTTTGAAGTGTATGTTTAGTGGCCTTCATATTAGAGCTGTATTTTTCTAATATTTATTATGGAACGATTCTCTAAGTACGTGGAAATGTTTAGCGAAACCCTAATCTAGCTTGCATTTTAAGATGTTAACAATATTAAACCAATAAAAATGTTTTTATTTCCAAAATAAGTTCCATAAAGTACTTTTTTACTTAATGTAACTTAGCAACTTAAAAAACGAATAACTATGTAAAAACATTTTAATTATATGTCGTTTTCTACACTCATAGCCCCACACTAGGATTTTTTCTTGTATCGTGGGTGCCACACAACGACGAAAACATAAACACCTAGACCCAGAACAGAAATCTAATCTCAACATTCAGATGTCTGTCTGGCCGGGGATCGAACCCGGGACCCACTGCGTGTTAGACCGGTATGGTGACCGCTCTACCACGTGGGTCGTCGTTATTGATATATATTTTGAGTAAGGTTTCAAAGCGTGGGTCGCACTGACTTACAGTTTATTTACAGGTCTAAAAAGGTTTTCAGATGATGTTGAAGAAATGCTCGGATTCAGACCGGGACTTTACTGGAGGATATGCTGGAAATTCGTTAGCCCAGTCTTTATAATTGTAAGTCTGAAATATTCTAGATTCATTATTTAAGTACAAGTGGTTAAGCTGGAATATCAAAATTTTGCTTCACTCTTGTATATGAAATACTTAGATAATATAAAGTATGTAATCAGGATTTTTTTTTAACGTGGGGAAATCCATCATGGATACCACTGCGCCACGGGGAGACGCAGATGGTTATGCCGGACTCTTACCGGCTAAAACCCCACGGTGTGCCTTCTGCCACCTTGAGTGGCTGGGACACAGGAACGAAAAAATCCTTCTGTAGACCCAGCCGGCGGCGCCCGCGTAGTCAGGTTCGTCTTAAGGGGACGTCCTGCTGGCCCATCCCCGCACACAAACATATGACGTGCTTAACAAATCAGTAATCAGGATGGTTTGAGTCGTAGTACCGTATCAAGTTTTCGTCCTATGATCCTTTGTATGTAAAGAATAATTATTATGGCAGATAAGCAGAGAAACAGACAGTAAGAAGTCTAAATAATATGTGTAAGTTTATTTAAATTAATAAGACACACATAATTAGAGGGAGCAGTGATAGCCGAGCGGTTGAAACTCGGCCTCTCAATCAAGGGTCCGAGGTTCGACTCCCAGGCACGCACCACTGATTTTTCTAAACTTATGTGCGTATTAGTAGTTTATTATCACTGCTGCGAGGAAACGTACACACCTGAGAGTTCTTTGAAAAAGTTCTCAAAGGTGTGTGAAGTCTACCATCGCACTTGGCCAACGCGTTGGACTATGGCCTGAAACATTCTCAATCTGAGCGAAGACCCGTGCCCAGAAGTGGGACAGTAATGGGTTGACGTAATTAGAGAGCAAAAATATAAAACGAAAATGATGTGGAACATATCTTCATAAAATAAATGTCGTGTGCGGTAGATGTAGTGATACCTTGTCTGAAGTGAGTCTGAAGTTATTTTGTACATTCCAGGGTGTTGTGGTATTCGGCCTAATCTACCAGCAACCACTACAGTACCAGCAATACACCTATCCGCAATGGGCAGTGGTGCTGGGCTGGGGGCTAGCCTGCTCTTCTATTCTGATGATACCCATCGTGGCTATCTACAAACTGGCGACTACACCTGGGACCTGTCGTCAGGTAAGTCAATTTATATATATTTTATCAATGAGCACCTAATACTCCATTGCTGAACACAGGCTTGCATTACTCTAACCGGTCCTGAATCATCTGAATACATCGGTTAGCTACCATCTTTTTCATGTCAACAGTTCATCTGATACTTATATTTGTTTATGGTTTAGACTTTCTGATACTCAGGAAATCCATGCTTGGATATTCGGACGAGAAGGCAAGGGTAGTACCACGAATGGTAGATTTATTCATGCTTTGACTTGGCCGCATATCAGTATCTATTAAAGGCTACGTTTTTCTGGGGGGCATTTTAACTTGGGGTAGATATTTATTTGCAGTTCCAGGTAAGACTCCTATCAGGGGTTGATTAAAGGATTCCATGGGCAGCAGAATTCATTTAACATTAGATGGGCTACATGCTAATTATAAATAATAAAAATTGTGCAGAATGGTTCAACCGGGGACGTACCACAGTCCCGACTGATTCTAGGGAGAAGCGGCCGACTAACTTACATATGAGGTCATCTTCTTAACCTTAGGACTGACAACGCATCCTTGATCGAGTACAGGTGTCACCTTAATTCAATATGGAGTTGGTTGGTTACAAATGCCCGTGAGCGACATTCACTTATCATCAGTTGGACTGCATGCTCGTTTGCTACTTCAGTGTTATAAAAATATATTTATTGGAACGAAGTTCCTTACGGCAGGCTTGGAGGAGATAGGGATTTTGCTGCGCGACCGAACTGAAAAAAATGTGACAGTAAAACCGTTAAATGAGACGTGCGCAGGCGCGACAGTCGTATACACAAGCGAGTAGTGTATAATACCTTTCTCTTTTTCCCTCTTTCTTTTCGTTCTCTCATCCCTTCTCTCTCTATTACCACTCCAGGATTTAATGACGAGACTGATTAATAAGAATTACTTATAATAATAATAATAACCTTTTTTGTAATTATTTCTATTTCTATGCAATTTTATGTTGTCAAACAAAAATAAAGATACATATTTAGTTATTTTAGTTGATAATTTGAATTAGGTTTTTTTTTTTATTTTACGTAATTTATTATTTCCTAAAATACTGAATTTCCTGAATATTTTCCTGTACTTTTTCCAGCGTATCGCGTGCTGCATATCACCGGAATCGGAACACGAGGCAATTCGAGGTGGAGCACCAGTCACCAGATTTACTTGGCGACATTGGCTCTACGTATAAACTATTATACTTCAGTGAATAGAGCGGCATAAAAGTATATTGATTGTAACAGGCTAGTCTGCTTACTTATATTTTATGATAAAAAAAGTTATGTAAAAAGCCCATATCAAAAGAAAGAGATGGAATGGCATTGACGTTCCGTCGTAGCCAAATTCATGAGAGGATATTTGGGAACCCTGGGAATGATTGCCAAAGTTTTTTTTCTCAGTCTCATTGTAATACAGACTTATGAGGTCGGCAAAATGTGCGCTTCCTATACTTTGCCGCCCGTGAGCTGTGTAGTCGGTAAATTGCCCTTCCCCGAACTTTCCGTCCCGGGGAGGAATAAGGAATGAAATTTTCTGAATGTTGTTACGATTCTGGAATGATGACAGAATATTGAATTAATGTGATGATGCTAAATCGAAATTATTTAAGTCCTAATATATTAGTAGTGCAATATTTAGAATTCTAGTTTAAAGTCAATGTAATCATTGTTATTAGGGATAGATATTTAAAAAACGTTATTGTCTACGCCATAATCTTTCAACGTAGACTTAAATCTTTAATGTTAGTTATATTTATAAATATGAACATTTAATGCAACATATATCTCAAATATTAAATCGTTCAGATTTCAGGAAGCTAACGAAGCATTATTGTGATCAGAATCAATAACTTAGTATTGTAGTAAAAATATATGTATATCAGATAACAATATAAGTAGACAAACAGAGGTAGATCAAGTTATATTTTAGATGTATAATTCATAATTTATGATACTAAAATTAGTATTATGCGAAGCTGAAATTGATCCACAATATTTCATTCAATTTAATTTTTTCCAGATTGACCGATCCGATATTCGTATCGTATCTGTTATATTATAGAGTAATATTTTATCACCTCGTTATGCTTTGTCTATGGATTGGACCTATTCGGAATTGCTTGAACTGTAGGCAAATTCGTGATCGAAGAGCTACTAATCAAATATTTTATGCATTTAAAATGAGTATTATCTACACGAAAGAAAAGACAAGAAAAAACTAACATATTGTAGAAAAAAATGTTGAATGTAGTTTGTAGAGTAGATCATTTATAATAATAATAAGTTGTACTCGTAGTAAAATTCGATATTATATTATTATATATAATATACCTAATAAATATTAAGTGTATCATTAATATTAAATGGAATCTTCAGTGTTTATTATTTAACGACTGACAAAAACTGATTTTTCAGCCAATACCAAATAAATCCACTGTTTTCTGTCATAGTTCCAGCCGAAACGGAAAAAATGTAGGTACCAAATGTACAGACATTTGCCAGTAATTTAACGGTTTACAGTCATATATGACTTCTTATATAAGTCAACTCTTTAAGTCTATGTTTTTGATTCAATGGCTTTAATGTATTAAATGAATTATTATAGTTATTTTTTGCAAACAGAAGGAAACGCACGAGGTGCAAAATGCATTTCAAGAGCTCGCAACCTTATCTTTTGGCTGAGTCTAAAGGTTCCGCCAAATCCTGGGTAAACCTCGTTATTGGTCAAAATTTGGCTGAGGCCGATAATGAAAGTATGTAATTAACTAATTTATTATTTAATTCTTATTTTTTGTCGAAGAAAACACACTTTATTTACTTATATATCATGTTATTTCGTTTTGTAAACAATGGCTAATTTATGAAATTATGGCCTCCACTGTAAGTTTCTTTATTCATTACATACATAATTATAGAGCGGAAGCCTATAAATATCGATCTATTTATCTTAAAAATAATTTATCTTAACCTTAGTCTTTAAAATTTAAATCTTTTAGCGTTATCATTATAATATTTATTACTTATTAAGAGACATACCTACTCATAGGCCTCTTATATGAATTTCATTGTGTAGCGTATTGTATATTAGCATAATTATAATCATATTGTAGAAGCAAAATATTATGTAAAAAAATGAATACATATAAGCAGTATTCGAGAGCAGATAAATAGCAATTCGCTTATCCATATATTTATGTAAAACTTTATCATAATTGTAAAGTATTTTATTAAAATATATACATTTCACATGTAACCGCATATTATTAAGTAATTATATCGTCCTAATTTGGACCAACTGGCAAACAAATCTGTGACAAACACAATAATTTTGTATATAATGTTGTCTTTGTATAACTATATCTACCTGAAGATGTACACATCGTATAATATACTATTTACCCGCGTATCTTCTTAAAATATGTATATTTTGTAGAAATGCTTTCATAATCCGTCAGTTTTTTGAGGTCCGTTGCTGGACACAGGCCTCCCTTAATGAGAGCTTTGCTGATATCCCCTGCCCCTGTCAAGCATGTTGGTGGCCGCACTGGGTGTCAATGAAAACACAATGGAAAAGCCACTGGCAAACTCCCGGATTTTCAGAATATTTATCTTCTGCTACTCGTAAATAATTAATCAAACCGTCGTCAAATAAAACATAATACAGTCCTTATCTACTTATTCGAAATCAAGTCTGGCCTTATCGTAGTGGTTCTACGATGGTTCTACGACCTGTCATAGTCTTGTATGATTGCATTAATCTTATTCGTACGCAGTCAGGATTGGACTTATTATAGATCCGGACCTATCATAATCTAATTGTTAATCATAGAGCATCATTTAACCATGTTTGATATAATAATCTTTATATTTAGAGAGCTTTATATTTCAAATCATTGTATCTTTGTGTAATCAAATCTAGTCGTAAATAATATTGCTCCAGGAGAGTTAAAAATTAAATAGTTTATGATAATTATAATGTCGTAGAATGCTTTGTATTGAAATTAATGTTGTAAATAAAACTGATCCGTGTAAAAAAGTAGAATTGCAAATTAATGTGAACTGTGTTCATTTATTTATAAATAAATGTGTTAGTTGACTGTATTGACGATTTTTTATTTTGACCTTTAATATCCTATTGTGTGGTTTAAACTGCGCTAAAATCCGAAATAATCTACATCCTGTATCTTTTTCATAATGTTCACTAGATTAGTACTAATTAGTAGTTAGTAACTAGTTTATTGTTTGTATCGAAGATAATATTAAGTTTTAGGAAAAAAAATCTCAAATCATAACACTTTTATTTGCTTCGGACTGCACTATGAAAAACATACTCTACCGAACATTGACCCTGTATTACAAGTTTTGGTGCATTTAATAGGGATTCTAAAAAGGTACACATGGCGTGGCTTTGATATATTTCGAGGACGATCATTCGTAGCAAGGCCAAAGTTAATAACCATAATATTGATGAAATTTCCACAGATCGTATTTATATATCGCATATATTTGCGACAAAAGATAATTTAGTTTAGTTTAGAGGATTGAGAAGAATATATTTATCTATTTTTTAGGTTTTTTGTCAGTATGTTGGTCTGAGTGTTTCAAATCGCATCAAACTAAAATTGCTGAATTTAATAAAAAGCATTGAAGGATAGATAAGGGAAGAAAATATAAGGACTATAAAAGAAAATTATACATTAGATATTTATACTTTTATTAAATAAGCGAGAGGCTTTTTAGTATCTTTTAGATTGAATCCAGTTTTTTTTTTTATTTTTTATATCAAATTAGTAATTCCTGTTCTAGCCCAGTGAGATTTTTTCTCCTCTGCTGAGTCTGCTCTAAACATTCAATGTGATATTATATATAAATATTACAACAAAAATATTTTTATTTATTTCTAAGATAATACGGGAAGGATGACCGAAGTAGTGCCGGTTTGTAATAATATAAATGCGTACATATCTACGCTCGTAATACGTTATACTTGTACTAAAAATAAAGAGCAAACTACAAATAGACGAAAGTACATAAATGCTATAAATTAAAAAAAAAATCTCGCATACCGATATTGTCGTATATAATCATTTAAATTTTAAACCAGATGGCGCTGGATACAATCAAAGACAAATTAATATATTATGTATCAACATTCCTCGTTAAAATACTCTGAACTATTGTCACTAAGTCGCTAAAGCTACAAAAACATATATATCTATGCTGAAAATAAATAAATTAATTTGTATAACCCATTTATTATGTATATCTATACTCTTCATATTAAATAACAACTATATTACATTAACAATCTATAAAAATTGTCTATGAAAGTCTTTATACGTTTCGTATTACGCATGTGCAGCACATTGTATTTCAAACATCCACAAATTTTATAATAAAAGAAACATTTACAAATATTTTGTTAAATTAGAAATATTACGAAAACATTTGAACGTATATTTAAGTATAAATTTAAAACATATTCTATTTGTATTTTTTGTGAAAGTGTAAAAAGAACAAAAGTCTATTCTTGAAAATCTTGAATAGAAACGTTAGCTCAATGGCAGACTTACTTGTCATGTAGTATGCGAGATTTTCTAATTCCATTGATATGCATTAAAAATACATAATTTCATTAAAACAGTGTATGTAATGGTGTTGTTGTTTTGTACACAGTATGTCGTTCGTTTGTAATACATCCATTGTGTATATTAAGTGTTAATTGTGTTGAAAATAAGTGAATTGTTACTTTCATTATCTTTGAATCGATATAAACACGAAAGTATTGTATTTTGCGGTGAATATATTATCGCTGTGTCAACAAAGTTATGAGATAACTAAAGGTAGGAATGCAGTGTTTCTTACATAGTTTGTAGTGATCGTAAGTTTTATTTTAAGTGGTAAATATATGTTATTGACATTTTACCTCTATTTTCAAAGTTATTTGTTAATTACTTTGTATAAAATTATAATTATACACGTAATTAATGAGAAAAATTGATATTTTAGTGCCGTTATCAATGTTTTAGGCTTAGCTTAAATTTTAGAATAATTCTAGAGTTAATCCGCCCTTTTTACAACTCTTTCAGAAATAAAACAGTTTTAAATAAATAACCCATGTAAATAAATGTTTTAATAACATAACAATTATTGCGGTTTTTCACTTTAGTCTTATCGTGAGTTCATAAACGATTTTGCTCTATGAATAAAATGTTTTACTACTCCATCTATCCACGGCTCTTTTGGATTCAGATCTGAACATAAGACTTCTAATGGAAGTTTTTGCTAATTTTCCCAAATCTTTGTCATATGCTTTGGTAACCACATTAGGTGTTTATGTTAATCAGGAAGATGTTTCTGCCTATTTCATGGATTTTGATTTAAAAGATGTGGTAAGGGTGAAATACTTATCTGAGGTATGCTGACTTAGTGCTCAGGGTAGCATACATATCTGTGGTCAACATCAGGCAGGATTCTAATCTTATCTGGAGAGTAGAAGATTACCATCAGGTGGACTGTATGAATATTTACAAAAATAAACTTAATAGATTATTATTCAAGTCTTTGTGCTATATAGCATAAAAACTTGAATAATAATCTTTATATTAAAAAAATAATAAAAAGTACAAGACAAAAGACATATATTCTATAAAACATGTTCACTAAATTAAATTCTAACAAAATATTTAACTTTGCACATAAATGTAATAATTTTAATCTGTTTTAACCAAAGCTTGTCATAAAGATGTTTATTGTTTTATTGGAAATCTATT
>MOOZ01000746.1:443654-459252 GCA_002930495.1 Cecropterus lyciades | reverse complement strand
GGTCTGGGTGTTTGTGTATTCGTCTTTGTGTGTCCATGGCACCCACGACACAGGAGAAAATCCTACTGTGGGGCTATGAGTGTAGAAAGCGAGTTTTTTTTTTTTTTTTAATTCGCCATAGATGACTGACCCCTGAGGAATAAATCTCTCCCTAGTCACCCCTTTCCGACCAGAACACAGCAGCGCTTAACACTGCCTTTATAAAGTACACTGATGCCCAGAGTCGAACGATAATAAGTCGTTCTACCATTTTTGAATACTTGGACATTGTGAAATAGGCCCCAAATTGAATTAAATTGATACTGAAGAAAAATATTTTCTTTCGTGTGTCGTTTTTGTTAACCATAGCATTAGTGATAATATTATAAGGTTTTAGTTGGTTCTTGTACGTCAAAATGCATAATAAGGTGTACATAATATTACACGGCAAAAATAAAAAGTTATTTAATAGTGTCATGTTGAAAGCAATTTTGGATGTAACTTTTTTTGGAGTATAAAATCCATTGTAATATGTTATCAACCAATGTTAGGTATTAATATTTTGAATCGGTTTTTATGTACTTATGTGTATAGAGAAAAGAAATTAAAATCACCTAATTTATCTAGTCCCTATATGTACTTGTTTTTGCAAAAAAAAAATGCTTTAAAAATGTGCGTACGCGCATACGGAAGAAAAACACACCTTAAACTAGTTATCTCCATCTCTTTCCCTCGATTGTATTCCTTTTTCTGTCTTCCATTAGTCAATTCCTTCCAAAATGTACAAATATGTCAATTGATTCTTCCCAAGTCATATCTTTTAACCTACTCGATTCAATTTTCTTGGTCCTATTTTCGTACTATAGTAAGATGTATACTCATTTTAACAAGTATTCGTTTTAAATTTATAATATATGTCATAGATTTAAATACCTAGATGTGGCACCCTGAGTGAAAGTTACTGAAGTAGCAAACATGTTTTTTTAGTTGTTATTGGCGTCCATGCTCAAACATAAGTCAAGAGTTGATGATTCGGTGTTCGGTTACGCGCTCGATCCCCCGACAGATATTTGAATGATGATTTAAGATTTTTTTTGTTTTGGTCCGGTGTTCGTGCTTACGCCTGTGTGTGTTTCGATGACAACTTCAACACAGCAAATCGTAATATGGCATTTTTTACGCAAAATTATTTTGAATGCATTGGCCTACCATCTTAAGTCGAAATTTTGAAGTATATTGTCTTATTTATTTATTGAACAAATTCTATTCTGTCACAACGGTAGCTACTGAGCACCGATAGTCTCAGTTTAGAATTTCAGATCTTGCGTATATGTAAGATGTTTGAAAAACTTGGACATCGTATTATAGAATACTTGTGACGCCATCTCTTGACAAGTAGCGAGAACTCGGCACAACTCAGCAGGGCATATCTTTTGATTTAAACCTATGGTATGTATAAGAACGTAAACTATTCTTTCTCAGAATACATTTTGCTTATTCGTAGTTACACGGCGTTGATTTTAACAATTTAAATCTGAAAATAATACGTAACATATAATTATGTATAACATTTTTTATATGTTGTTATAATATTTTAATATGTTTTTTGCATGAAAAGATGAAAAATACTTTTGAGAAATATTGTGCTAAATATTTTTCTTTCCGTTTAATAACTTTATTCACGTAAATTATCTTCTTTTACGTTTAATATATATGAGTATATATAATAGTATGACGTGGCGTTACATTTGAAAACTATTTCTGTAGTTATACCTTATATCAATTCATTCATTTTATCCAAAAATGAAAATAAAAACTATTAAAACGTAAAAATAGGATTTTATTATATATGCGAAATAGAAGTGAATACAAATATTCTCTTTATCTTTTACCTTTTGGCAGCTTAGTTTTTATTTTTCGTTTTTTTTTTTTATTTTCATTTTAACTATTTTCATTTCACTAGAATCTCAATAATAGACACTAGCTGTGCCCCAGTATTTCACCCGCGTTTGAAAAAATGTAATATAACAATTGACATAGGTACATTTACCGCAAAATTTGTACCAAAAGCAATATCGATAATTTCAACACTTTTGTTATATTTTTCCCTAATACTTAAAATAATATCAAAATTCAAATTTGCTCAGAATAAACGCGCCGTTAAAGACTGATTTTAATTTTATTTATTGTAATTAATAAAATGTCTACCACCGTTAAAGTGGAAACGCCAAATTGTTGTAAACCAAATTGCAAAATAACTTTAGTTTTACTTTCTTACTTCTGTGGCAATTCCAAAGCAAGGGATGAAAAATTAAAATTGAAGATGAAAATATTTTGAAATGCATAATATTGTCAGACAGCTATAGTTTTTGTCTTTGTTAAAATTGAAATAATGTTATTCTCCCCGACATGAAAAAGGTATTTATATCTATATGTATAATATCCGAAGTTTATATTTGATTGTCTTATAGAGGTATTATAGATAGAGCAAAGAAGCAAAGATTTTAACTGTCCTTTGGTTAAAAAGAGAGAGAGAGAAGATAGCTGTACCTTCTCTATCTCTCTCTTCTCGCGAATGTGCAATTAGCGAGGAAAGTGAGCATAATAAAACGATTCGACGGTTTGTTGTTTTAATTAAATTTTTTCGGTTGATAATGTGTTTATAAAATGACAAATACGTGTGTAATTTGTATAAAAAAGCCTATTCCTATTTGCAAAACAAGCTGTTCTTTAATGCGCATCCGTTAGTAGAGAGAGACAGATAGTGTACCGCAATCTTGTTTCTCTTTCCAACCGTCGGACGTTTCCGCTTACAGCTTATGTCTTCCCTACTCCATATATAATACTTCTATGGACTGTCTGCATTGTATTCGCCAAATTCTTCAAATTCAAATAATACTACCTAGTACTTTGCAGATAATTATATTTTTAAGACGTATTTGCTCTAAAACATTTGAACTAAGTTTGGTCGTGCGTCTTTATTCAGATACGGCCAGACAGTTACCAAAAAAAGTATATAAAATGTACGTTGTCTATATGTTATTGCCTTTATTGAAATATTATATTTATTTTATTTAATTAATATTGGAGACATTAATAATGTGAGTTTCTTTTCGTGTCGGGATTCTTTTGTATGTATATTTTTTTTTATTCAAGCAAATACCGCCGGTTCGGCCATTTTTTGTTTTTCCATTTGTTTCCTCTTAGTAGGTTAAGTATTTGCATATCATTTATTTTTAGAAGCTTAAGTGCAATACAGCTGCGGTCGATACACCACGTCTTGCCGTCAAATGTGATGGGATATACGGTTTTATTTACATATTTAATTGATAACGTATAAATATAATTCGGTTAGGTTCGATGATAAGGTTCATTGAATAAAAACAGTCAAATTTTAACGGTTATGCCCCCTCCCTGTGTGACATGAGTCACTTGACACCATCTTTTTTCCCCCTGCCCCCCAAAGACTCCTCTCCTAAAACAACATTAAAGAGAGGGGTCTTTGGGGGGGGGNGGGGGGGAGGACTATAGAAATTTTAATGATTACGCTCCCTCTCCGTCAGTTACAGGTCACGTGACGTGTTTTTCATTAAAATGTCACGTTAATGCGAATTTCCATAATATTTCATTTGTTATTTTTGTGGAGGAGACTTTGGGAAGGGGGGGAGGTGTAACTAGTAACGTTTTGTCTATAGTGGATCCTTAATATTGTTTAAAATTGAATCCAAAGCATATTATAGTCTTAATATCACTAGTTTGTAAGCCATTACGTACTTAATCAAGCATCTCCCATAGCTAAATACCATATTTTTTTAAGTAGAAAAATATACCCCCTAAAACGGACGGCAGTCCGGAACATTTGTATGAAACAGTGCATTAAATTGAAATAAAATTGTATTTGAATACATAATCTTTTATACCGTGAAGATATATATAATAGATTTCATATAATATAGAGGTAGTCGGTAGCAATTCTAATATATATATAAGCGATTACTATATACTATGTTATTATAGGTGAAGCACAAAATAAACACTCAGTTTCTATGTCGTCGTGTTTTATATGAACAGCGATTTTTTATCAGTGTTGTATGTAACATTAGGCGGGATGTATCGTATTTGATGTAATTGACTATTTTACGCAGTGTTTTGTATTTGTGTAAAAATGCTTCAGACTGAGACGGAGAGGTGGTCTTGCTTTGTGCTGGCAACATTGCCCTTTCGGTGTGGCCTACTATATTGGGGAATGTCAGTTGTTTGTTTGAAATAAGGGAAATATACTCAAGTAAAAAGCGTGCGCGTTAAAAATATGTTATATGATGAAATGATGATTTTTTAAGACTATCCACTTACTGTTGTTTATAAAATATTTATAACAGTTGTTTAAAAGTATATTTTAAAATTGTTATTAATATCTAAGTTTTTGAAGAAATCTTTATGTTAGCAGATTTTTAATGTGAACGCATCCATTTGACGTATTGTTTTCTTTAGGCTAGGAACAGACGGGCGACTAGAACGCGATTCAAATTAATTTATTGATTTCATATTTGGAAGAATGGAATTGAGCCGCTGGAAAGAATTTTTATGGAGATATAATATGGTACTGTATGTAATGTAAAAAATGCAATAAAATAATTTTTCATTTTTTATGTCACAAAATAAATTTATAAAATAACTTACTGAATTATAATTAACTTATCTTATCTATCTTCGACATTGATCTAACATAAGTTTATATGTTAGACCAATGTCGAAGATAAATAGATTTCTGATATATGGTTTTAGACTATATAAATTTTATTTTGCCGTGCCTACGATCTACGTTATTGGGTCGAAATATCGGCAAAAAAATTCAAAAACGCATATCGTTGGTACTCGTACATAACATATCTATTTCTATTTGCGAGTGTGTTTGCAAAAAAGACTGAAACTGACAGATAAGTTATGAGGCATTCCAAGTAAGTCCCAGACGTAGTAACCATTTACTCAACATTTCGAGCGGTTCTCTAGTCAAATACATAAATGACAGATAAGCGCTATCAAATAATCGCATTATATTTTTAAATCTAGTTCTGTTCGTCTAATCCTAGCCATTTATTTCCTAACCTAGGAGCGAGTTTTATAAGGGTTGTGATCACAACGAATGGCATGCGAGGAGAAGGAGAAAATATAAATTAAATGACCGTCAAATATATATTATTTAATATGCAACTATGGAACAAAGTGAGACTGTCTTTCTAGAGGAGGCTTAACTATTACCATCTATGTATTGTAAGGACTATGTCATTGCAGTTATAAACATTCCATTGCTTGTGGTTTTGTGTTTTATTTCATTTTATTTTCTATGGCTCCTCCCTTGGCTATAAACCTGTTAATTTCAAATCAACATTGCTGTTGAAGGTGGTCAACTCTGTGGTTCAACTCCGGATGTACCATCGCGGAACCTGTTTCTGCCTGATAACAGCAGTTAGCGCAGCTGTTTTCTGCTCTGAGTGGTGGAATAAGGGAGACATACTTATCCGAGTTTCAAGTTAGTTCTCAGAGGTATCAACGCATCTGTGGCTACCTGAGATATGATTCTGAGCTTATCTTGGGTTGATAATAGATGTATGGACATTTGGACGCCCATGGGTGCGGTAGTCACTTAGTATAAGGTGGACTGTATCTTCAGTTTTCGAAAGCAGTTCTGCTTTTCGGAGGGTGTGGATACCTACTGACTTGCATACGAGGCTAACATTTTAGTCTTCAGAAGTACCAACGCATTTGTGATCAGCTTCAGGTGGAAATCCTGTCTTATATAGGGTTGGTCACAAATGTCCATGGGCAACAGTAGTACTGCCATCAGGTGGACTGGATACTCGTTTGTTACTTCAGACATAAAATATATAAGATTCTAATAAAACAACGATATGTACATAAATAAAATTATTTATTTCTGCTTACATTTTCAGTTCAAAATATAAAACATTTATTACGTACATAAATGAATATTCGACATTCAGTCTAGTTGCATCTGATACATAAATTATTAAAACATATGGCAATTTATCACATAAAAATAAATAGCCTTTCGCGAATCAAAATGGTCGACAATCCGAGCGTAAGTAGAATTTTGCCGCTACGAGCCCTAACGAGTTTTGTTTCCTTAAATTAATCATTATTTACATTTTCGCATCATTGCACGGTATGGCTGAAAACTAAAACGTAAACGTGCACTGTATGTGTTTTATTTTACTAAGGGTACAGGGAAAATACGATGAAGGAAAATATTTTCCATATTTTTCAAGGTAAAACGTTCTTCAAGCTTGTCTTAAAACAAGTTCAAAATATGAGTAGCAAACGAGATCCCGAGCGCTAAGATGGTCGTCTCATATGTAAGTGATCCGGCAACCACACACCCTGCCACCGAAACGCAAGAAAAGCTTCACGCCAGAAATATGTGTGGCGGTCGTACCTCCCCGATCGAACTACATTGGTTCTACCACCTGATAAATGGCCATTGCCGCCTATGACACTTGTGATGAAGTCCCAATAACAATCCTAATTGACGTCCACCACAGATGAGTTGCTACCTTAGGGGTATTATTAGGGGACTATTTGAAATGTTTCGGATAAATTAACCATACTTATCTAACGCGTTTCTACTCCTTACCACTTAAATTGACCATATGTGGCCTAGAGTCATCATAATGTTGTGTAGAGTGGAGTGAAACTTTTCTAGTACATTGTGACTTGAAACTCGCTGAAAGGAAAATGCGTAACGAAAGCAGTTTTAAAAACCGAAATTAGATGGCGCTGCACCATGCTAATGATTTTACTTCGTCGCTTGTATAATTATTTAGTGGCACTTCTGCCGTGTATGAATATTACACACATTTATATATGGATAGACTATGTGTATTTGTATGATATTATTGAAATTAAATATTTATTATGAATGGCGTTAACTTATATTATAAAAAGATGGATTAAAACTTACTTAATTTATTTTGAGATAAACTAAAATAATCACTATAGCCTAAAATGTACAAATAAATGTAGGTTAAAAAAATGCATTTGAATAATTATAAAACTATTTTAACAATATATATTGTTCGTTCATTCTCATAATAATTGTACTACTTGTAAACGTAATCTGCAAAAATATTTGTATATGATTACTTTACATATACCTATTTATTATAAAAATATCGATATTTCATATTTTGTGCTTATAAGATAATTATGACTTAAAAATGAAACACAAATATTATTTTATTAATCTTTCTCAAGATTAAAATTGTTGAGATTTCTTATAAAAAATTCTAAACATCTAACTCATAACAATTATATCTTTTAAATGTACATCATACACCAATCCTCATTTTTGCTTCAAATCCTCGATTAGCTAATTTTGCTATGGCGGTAGGTAGTGTAGGTACATAGCAAATACCCGCTAATAAAAACGTTTGTGGCATCACCATTGAGCTGTCATAGTTTGTGTTCAATGTGCATTGTGATATCAGACGGTGAGAATAAAATGGACCTAATGCGAAATTTCAATTTTGTAAATAAAAAAGTATGTATCATTGCTTCCAGATGCACTGTAATTACAGTAGACTCTACTGCATTTTCAAATTTCTTACTATTGTGTAATGGGTTATTACAGTATACAGTAAAAATTTATTTCGATTATGAATGACCTTTCTTTTGGACGTCAAATTGCACAAACCCAAGAAAGTAGATAACGTTTTGTCGACCAAAATTTCCCTTCAAAATTGTTTAAAATGTTTTACTGTAATTTTGTACCAAATTCTGTAATTTTCATTAGAAAATACTGTCATTTTATAATCACGATCTGGAAACACTGATTCGTATTTCTGAGTTTCTGAAAACACTCGTCATTAAAGATACATAACATTCATATTTGTCCTTTTCTAGTACGAAATCGTGAATTTTTAAATCGGTGGTAACTAACTACATTATTAGGAATAGTTTCAAGTATTTAATTCAATTTGCCGAAATTTTGAGTTCAATCCATTCCGTTCTCACTGAGCAATATATGGAGGTCAGTAGACTTCTAAGACGTTAAGAAAAATATCAGCATCTAATAGAAAATATCTAAAAATATACATTTTTATAAATGATTCAATTTCACAATGGACAAAGCAATCGCTACAACATTATTTTATTCTTATACACACATTCAGAATGATCGTAGATCATATAGATTTAGCATTTCCTATAACAGGCCTATAATTTGTCACCGAGACCTCCAACCCAGTCCTCCTATAACAAATCACCAAGCCTCTTCGAATAGGTTACCAAGTTACCAAGCCTTTGTACGATCGCGGCTTACAACCGAGTCACTGAGGCCTCGCAGTCCTCCGTCTTTTTCCCCGCCAGCTCCGCGTAGATCTCCTCTATCGTCCGCATCTTGGTCTCGGGCACGCAGCACGCGATGTACACCGTGCTGACCAGGCAAACCCCGGAGAATATGAAGAATACCACGTATAACCCGACGGATGCTGCTATAGGCTGGAACACACGGAGTTCCACGGAGACCAGCGCGCATGCGAATGCTATTACTACGGATGTTACTGTTCCTCGCAGCTGGAACAGATATAATAGTATGTTTTTTTTTTGTATATAATTTGTAGAGGTAGCAAAAGGAATGATAACTTTTTACATTGCTATTAGCACATCTGCCTTACAACACCGGTGCAAAGCTGTTGTGTCTAGTTTGAATGGTATGTTGAGCAATAAGGGATTCCAGCTTATTTGTTAAGGGTTGAAATTTGTGGCCCTAGTGAAAACGGGTACAAGTCACATTTTAACGACATGTGTTTATGACCGACGTCGGGTAAATTTACCTTACTGTTTTTCTATGTTTACAGATATCCATGAACGATAATCTCAATTAACCGCTATCTACAATCATAGTCCCACATTTGTATTATGCATGGGTTTAAATGACTTGCACAAATATCCAGAGCCAGAACAAAAAATCTAAATTCATCATTCAGATATCTGTCTGATTAAGATATCGAAACCGAAACCCACTGCGAGTCAGACGAGTATGGCGTCCGCTCCGCCATGTAAACGTCAAAAAAGTCTGATGCGTAAATATGAATTACCATTGTTCCATTACGCATCCTTAGTTTTAAGGTGTATCCACAGAATAAATAGAAATATCCTCACTTGAAACGAGAACATCTCAGTCATGACGACGAACGGCACCGGCTGCAGCCCCGCTGCGTCGCAGTAGATGCACAGGCACAGGGCAGACACCGGCAGCCACGCGGCAGTCCCGCTGCCCACCCAGAACCACGCCCCGAGGGCTCCCAGGGATAGGCCCGAGACCAGGCAAGTTGTGCCTAGTAAAACCTGAAATACAAGATGGGGTTAAGTTAGGTTAGTAATAATACATTAAGTTGTAACAAATTGTGAGAAATGTCAGACAAAAATATTAAAATTCGAAATTGCTGTCGTCGAATTTAAAAGTGTCGAACAATCTAATAAAATAGTAAAGATTCTGTTTATCATTCATTCCAGAATTTGATTCTTTCATATGGTGCAATAAAAATGAAAAATCTATCGATAAAGGTTCAGGATGTCTATCGATTTTTTATTGAACTAACTCAGTTTAAACAGTTTAGAGGAACAAATTAAAAATATATAATTTACGATTTTAAGTTCTTTTTTATCGACGTCAGCTCCGTAACTCCTTTGCTCATTTTGTGACATTTTTGATGCTGATACAGATTAATTTTTGAATGTGACCAATCACAGCCAGTTGAAATATTCATAAAGGTTCCCAGAGCCACTAATTAATTCCAGCCATCAATTAATTAAATGTTATATTTAGTCAATTCTAAATCATTTAACTATGTAAATTAACTTTAAAATTACCTACTTATCTATTTTAATTCACATAATATTAAGTTACAGTATGTTGTATTCGCTTCTTTTTGCTTCAGGAGCTACAGGCACTCTCACTTTTCAGTATTTTTGTCTTATATTTTTTCACTTTGTTGTAAATAATTTTGGCGATTAATAAATTTCACAAACCTTCCTCCCAGTCCGTTCAACTAAACTGGACGCGGTGCAGGACCCTATCAGCTGGACCACCCCCAACACAGCGGCCTGCTGGTTCGCAGTCAGCACCCAGCCGCCAGCCGCCTGGCTGAAGATGAGAGACGCGAAGTGTAGGACAGCTAGACAACCGCACAGCTCCCGAGCTATCGTGATGGTCAAGGTTATGCGGAAGGCGCGGAAGGTACTGCGGTCCGCCACTGGAAAAGGATTTCAACATTATATTTCTATAAAAATAAGCTTGACGACCCGTGTGGTGGAGCGTAGTGTGTTCCGGGTTCGATCCCCGGCCAGACAGACATATTTAGATGAATTTAGATTTCTGTTCTAGGTCTGGGTGTTTGTGTATTCGTCTTCGTGGGTACTATGGACACACTAAAACATTGGAGAAAATTCTAGTATGATTTCATGAGTGTAGAAATAGTTATTGATTTATTTTTAACTTTTAAAGGCAGAGAGATGTGAAGAATTTTGAAGGTGGCTGAACCTTTTGTTGTTCGATTCTGGAAGCACCACCGCCTTATATATCCTATTCCTGCCTAAAAGCTGCATTGTTAAGCGCTGCTGTGTTCTGATTTAAATAAGTATAATAAGAAGCATATAAAACAAAAAAAACTTTTGTAAGAACACCATATGATTAGACCTCGTAAACAAAGCCGCCACATTTTTTTCTGTCTTATAACAGCAGTATGACCTAGATGATAAAATATTATAAGACGTTATAATATTTTATCATCTTGGTCATGCTGCGTTAGTTTAAACAAAACGTTCCTTTATTATTTCCAACAACGATAATAGATGGCGTTGTCTGTAGCTAAAATTCCGGTTTCATACACGTGTAACCGCACAAACATCGTAAAACCTAATGATAATAAAAATTATATTAAGGAACTATATTAAATTAATTTGATTCGATGCCACGATGACGATAAATCAATCCACAATTACATCGATGAGTAGAAGACTGATTTCTTGATACTGGTTATAATGTGATAATGTTGTATTTCTTCATTAAATCATAATTTCGACAAATCTAAACTGCGTGGTGAGGATTTAAACCCTGATCCCGCAGTATTTTATAAATTATTTCTTATTACGATTACTTTATTTCTATATTATACCGAAAATTAATTATCTTCTTTTCGTTCTCCATTCATTATGATTAAAAATTACTACTAGGCTATCACTACACGCACATAAATTTAAAAAAATATATTGTTCCTCGTTACGCTATCATTAAAACGATAAAACAAAACTAGTGCACACAAATAAAAAAGAAAAACCAATTTCATCGGATCTGAACCACGACTAATTCTGAACCACTACGACAAATGTAGCCACAAGGGTATATATCGTCATTACGCCAAATAAAATAATAGTCGGTAATTGACTTTAACTAAAAAGCTTGTTCTATATTCAGTTCCTGAGGTCCATAAACATCAGTGGCCATTTACCATCAGGTCTACCTGATCGTATGCTTGCTACATCGATCGTATAAAAACATCCAAAATCCGTTACCAGTTACCGCAAACCTGATCCCATATGTTCCTGACCACTTAGGAACACAAACAAGCGGTCATTACCGTCCGCAAACACGGGAATGGTGTTTAGCTACCACTCCGCGGTAACGAGTCGTTTACACAATGTTACCGACTCCAGTTATGAGTTATTTGTTTACTTGGATGTAGATGATTATCGGCGATTCCAGGTGGGATTTGTGTGTTTGTTTTATATCATGTGTGTACATTATATAGTTTCGTGTACAATATAAACTGTGGCAGAGGTTTGAAATTCAGCGCCTTAAGCTGTAGTCAATAGTCAATCATTACATATCTTTAAAGGTGAAAGATTAAACTGAAGGTACCTAGGGAACAGTTCTAAAATGTTTTAGAAGTCTACCAGCGTGCCAGATTATGGCCTATACACGTCAAAAGTGTTTAGTATTAATAGTCTGTCGTAATGGAGAGGGTATCCCTATCTTTAGTCTGTTCTACAGATGATAATAATTAGAAAATAAGATGGCGAGCTGGTAGCCAAGTGAGAGCTGTATTGTACTATACTTAATAAGTTTGAATGTAATGTGTTTAATTTAACAAGTGGTAAAAAATAGTTTTATGCTGATGAACCTACAGTAGTTTCACCGTCGTATATTTTTTAATATGAAAGCACGCTGACGGGTAGTCTCACAAATGTACACGTTTAGACACACAGACACAGACAGTTTAAATATCCGACATGGATTTAGATACAAACTCAGTAACTCACCAATAGATTTCAGAGCGCTAAAGAATTTTCCCGTGCTCTTCGTCTCTAACTCCAGAAGCAGTCGTTGCAGCTCGTCTTCTACCAACGCGTCGGTGTTCTGCCTGCAGCGGAGCCAAGCCAACGTGTCTCGGGCTTCCTGTATTAAATACCATATTATTATTAGTATAAAGTAAGCAGGTGAGAGATTGTAAGGTGTGGTCTATTTTAAAGAAAGTAGATTTTGTCACTTAAAGTTTTTAGGTGTTTTGCCACATCAAAACCGCATTGCGACACAGTTGTTTATACTATCATACTGCCTTAATAGGAACTGCAAGTCTATTTTATACTTTTAACAGAAAAAACATGTTAAAATTACACTTTAAATTAATTACAAGACATGTAACTCACTTCAACCTTCCCACTCTTCAGCAGGAACGAAGGTGTTTCCGGCATAGTCATGAAGATCAGAATATGAATAAGCGGCACGGCCAGGCAGATCCATAACGTGGCGTGGTAGCACAAGTATTCCCCCATGATGTACACCACTAGGTTCCCCAGATTTTGAGAAAGGACCACCAAGCTCCCAAGGGTGCCTCTGATGGCATCTTCGCTGATTTCCTTGATGTAAAGCGGCGTGACCACGTAGCAGCCGCTGACCCCGAAACCGACTATTGCTCGGGCGGTGATCAGGGCCCACGTTTCAGTTGAATACAGTTTTAGGCCCCAGCAGAGCTGGAATAAATTACCTTATAAAAATTCAAGATTGTAAGAATAATAGACTTTCACTACTTTCACTAGAAATTTATAAGAGTTACACTAAATACTTTTCTTTTTGAAAACATTGAAATATATTTGTTTTTCAACTTAGTATATATTGGCACTTTTTCTATGATTTTCTTGGGTTAATAAAATAATAACAAAAATGTATCTATACTAATATTATAAAGCTGAAGAGTTGATTGTTTGTTTGAACGCGCTAATCTCAGGAACTACTGGTCCGATTTGAAAATTTATTTCGGTGCCTATAGGCTATATATCATTACGCTAAGACCAACAGGAGCGGAGCACCAATGAAGAATGTTTCAAAAGCGGGAGTTTTTTTTTCTAATGAGAGCTTCCGCTGCATGCGCTGCGTTTTTGCTTTATATGGCAAAACAACGTTTGCCGAGTCAGCTAGTTATAATATATAGACGTATATTTTGCTATTCGTGGCCGCCATATTTAAAAATTAAATCATATATAAAATTTCATATATAACAAAACCTTCAAGCCGTTTGGACCGTAGAGCGTGTCAAAGAATTTGGCATATACACCTATGTGTATACCTATATGTCCTCCCAAATGTATCACGAAATAATACTCACGGCCATTGAAAACGAAGTTAGCATAAGCGCCTTCTTTCTCCCAAAATTGTCCACGATAAATGCAAACAGGAAGACACTTGGCGTCCCCACCAGGTACACGATGGACGCCATCCAGGATATCACGTCTGGGTGCACTGGCTCCGCTGCTGGAGTGTCCTCAGACATGAGCCGAGGACCCATGGGTGACAGCCACCCCACTGCCGTGCCATAAGATAGGACTGGCATGACCACTGGAAAAAGAATGGGGTACTGTTATTTTTATGTTTTAGAGGTTCAGTTAAGTTCGTAGTTATAGCCTTACTAGACTTTAACCGCGGTTCCGCCCGCTTTGGTCATTTACCATTATAGGGGACGGAAATAAAATCGCGAGATTTGGTAGTAAAGAGCGCGTTCGAGGGCCGTTCCGCTAAGTGCCGACGTACGTGGACGACTGACCTACCCGTGTTGCGAGAATTAAAAAAAGGTACCATCGGGCGCACTCTTATTTATTGTAGAAAGCAAATACTTAAACATGCACATACAAACGTTAATTTCTCACATACATATTTGACTATATTAACAAATAAAAATAAACTTAATTAAATTAGTGCATAGTGCGCCGCCTACAACCACGTTAAAGAGTATCCTATGTGTTAATCCAGGTCATAAACTAAATCGAATCAGTAGTCCTCATAAAAATTCGTTGCTATAATTTTAAGTATGTTAGAAGTACATGAAAGGTAATAAGGACTTTCCGAATACAAAATTAAATGGTAACGTCGTATTTCCCATCAAAAGTTTGCTATTTTTAGCGTTCTCTTTTTATTTAAAATGGACATATGAAAGTCTGAAACCAAAGGGCGTAGTGACGTCACTCATTTTTTTTTTATAGTATGGAAGTAGCAAACGGGCATACAGCCCACCTGATGGTAAGTGGCTACCCATAGACCGCCCATAGACATCTGTAATCAACCCTAGGTAAGATCAAAGTCTCACCTAAGGTTAGCCACAGATGCGTTGCTATCCCTGAGGACTAAGATGGAATGCCTCGGAAAGTATGTTTCCCTTACCACACCCTTTAGACCAGAAAATAACAGCGCATTACACTGCTGTTATTAAGCAGAAATAGGTGTGGCGGTGGTGTCCGGAGTCGAACCACAAAGAGTTCAACCACCGTTAAATAGTTGCCATCTTTAAATAGCAAAAAATATCGAAATCAAAAGTAGCTTATAGACCAGGGTTTCTTAAAGTGGGAACCACGGACCCCCTGGGGGTCTGTGACGTATGTTTCAGGGGTCCGTGGAAGCTTAGTTAAATCTTAACTTACTTAGTTATCAGAAAATTATTTAACCATGGAGCAATGTCGAGCGACGGGCTAGCGAGTTCAATTGTAATAATTAAAACAAAAAATCCCAATCGATTGAACGTCGCAGATGACGTGGGGCTTGCCTTGTTCGAGACTATTCAACAATCTGACGTTCTAATTTAAGCCAAGCAGCAGCACCCTTCTCATTACCTTAGTATGGCAATATTTAAATAATTTTATTAGTATGGGCCATACAACTATCAAAAAGAGTGATTGTATATTAAAACTAGCTGCGCCCCACGGTTTCACCCGTGTATTAGTTACTACAAAGAAAACTAATTTATGTATTTATTTGGATAAGAATAAATACTATACCTATTTATAAAAACAACTTCGCAAATAATGCATTATTTTGGAAGAAATTTGGTTAGCATATAAACAGTACAGTGAGTTTACCTGAAAAGATAGACATATGCTGTCGCTGACTTTTTTTTAGAACTTTTAAATGGGATCAATTCTGTCATACATAATTTTTACGAAACTTTAACCTTACGCAGCGCATGCAGCGGAAGCTCTCATTAGAAAAAAAACCCCCGATTTTGAAACATTCTTCATTGGTGCTCCGCTCCTGCTGGTCTTAGCGTGATGATAT
>MOOZ01000746.1:380751-399419 GCA_002930495.1 Cecropterus lyciades | reverse complement strand
CTTTAAATCGGAAGCATGTAACAATGTTGTTATTATGCAGAAACTGGTTTAGATAGGCCTAAAACACGAAGAATTCTACCACCTTACTGCTATTAAAATTAATACTGCAGCTAACCAGAAGATTCTTCGCTTAAAACGTCAAAGGCCTCAATAATTTTATGAGACATATTATTTTTATAGTGATAAGACACAGTTGTAAATCAAATATTCATAGTAATTATCATAAATTTATTTTCAAAATCAAAACATAACCTCTTTTCTCTAACAATCAACTGTCAGTAGACTGACATTGACACCGTACTTATTTATTACCAGTCACAAAAATTTAAATAATAAAACAAAATAATTAAGGCCTTATAATCAACTTTTAAAATATAACATTAAATATATTTCATCGGCATAGGCTTTTTCAATATTCCTTTTATAGGTGATCCACTCGTATCAACTTGTGGAGATTTCGGTAAAGGCGGTGGTTCTAATAGCGGAGAAGCGTCCTCTACTGGCGACGTTGGAGATTTCGTGCGCCAAAACGCCCGAGGCATAAATGTGTAGGTAGAATCGACGGCAGTCACTGTTAAAAATAATTTAATTATGTTATAAGATTATCTTCTTTTATTTACTATCCACAGACATACTTAAAATAATATCTACCGCTATGGTACTTGTTGTCTATTATAAGGCAGCTGTGGAAAGGCACTTATAAAAAAAAATGGGTGTGTGTGTGTTTGAATTGTACACACACGCCAGAATTGAAACTTCTGAAAAATAGCCTACGAGAGATTGAGATGGACGTAAAGCAAAAGTCGATAAAGCATTCATTTCGCATATAACAAACTTGAGCTCTTATACAATTACTAAGTAAAATCTTTAGCATCATAGCGATTCAGAAAGAGGTACATCGCCATCTAGTTGTAGCGTCGACAACTGCTTTCGTAACTGATTTTCGTTTTATCGAGTTTTAAATCAACGTTTCAAAAGAAATTTCACGATTATAAAGAAATATAGAAAGCCAGCGTAATAGCCTCAATATGTTATAATAATTACTTACTCTTCGGTTTTTGGTTAGAAAATTCCGATATAGACAAGGCACTCTGAGCTCTTGGGCCAGGTAACATGTTTAATTCGAAGAAATCATCGGCCCCTTGCTGAGTTAAGCTTAGTTTGTGTTTCTGATTAAGTTGACGAAGTCGTACAGCCTTATCAAAGCTTTGGAGGAAGGTTCTAGAAGTATTGTGAATTTGTGCACCATCCAAAATTCCTGAAATGAATCACAATTCACTCACAGTTAGTTTTAAACTAATCTTAACTATTTTATGTCTTTTGTACATACGTAATTGAGCACATCTTGCTATGATCGTTTCTTTATATCGATGCTTCTTAGTCATTGGGTTTCCTATAAAATTAACATCTACTAGGCAAAGTAATGTGCAAAGATTATCAGCTGTAACCTGCAAAAAGCAAAACACAAAAACCTTACTAATAGATTATAAATTAAAAATTATAAAGCAGGACATTGCAGATTTTTATCTATATGATAATATTATCAATGGCTCGTCGTATAAGCGAATTCTTGATTAAGAACTTTACATCGACACCCTAACTCTACTACTTGGAGGAACGGTGGTAGTATTAACTAGCTGATATCAGTAAAGTATCTACTTTTAATATATTGCAATATTTTTAACGCACCTCTACATTTTCTAATTTGTTTTTCTTTGTGATCAAGACTTCCAATCTTCGCAATGGTTTCACCCATGATATATCTGATATTTTATTTTCGGATACGTCTAGAATTCTTAACGATGCCTGCAATATAATAAATATTATTGTACTCCACTTAAATAGATTTATTATATAATATGTTAATATACTAAATATAGTTGATTTTTAATATGACACGGTTGATCGTGTATCAGATTATTACAAAGTTCTGTGTTAGAGTAGCGGTAATACTAATAAAAGTATTAAAACCGTATAAACAATCGTTCAAATATTCCTCGAAGTCAACGTAATGTATAATGAAATATTATTTAGCAACTACTTACACCAATGGCTATCATTGTCCTAGGGTCAAAGCACAATGGGTCACTATCATCAACATTTTGCTTTTCAATATGCAATTCTTCTAAATATTTTAAACATTCTAAATTTTCGACGACGCTTATGCGATTATTGCTCAGGTACAACTTTTTAAGCTTTGTTAATTTTTCTAGACCTTCAATTTTATTAATCCTGTTCCATTGCAAATGTAAATGTGTTAAATTGTATAAGCAATCTAAGTTTTCTATTTTCCATATGAAATTATTGTGAAAATAAGCGTATACGATGTGGCTTGAGTGCTTGGGCTTAGGCTGTAATATAGTTAAAATATTTATTTAATCGGGAAGAAGGTATACCGGACGATATAGTATAATAATTAGTACAAATACTTACTATTTCTGTAAGAGATTTTTCGTACATAAACAGATGAGTTTGTCTCTCAGCCTGGTTAAGTTTCTGTTTTAATATTTTTCTTGCTTGTTTACGCAATTGCGCTTCGTTATGTTTTAATTCTGCTAATTTTGTAGCATTTTCCATGAATATAGCAGTTTTTTTGTCTTTTAACATGATTTATACACATAAATTAAGTAACAGTATTAAAATCGATCAAATATATTCGAAAAATCCGCCTCACTCAATAACAAATTTAAATAGTCATGGTTACGATTCGTTATTTATAGAACGGCAACACTATTTCAGTGCTGATGCAGACATAACATTTGTATTAAATGTTATGTCTATGGTAATATGTGGTTGATAAGAAACTTCAAAAAGCAAGAAGCCACGGTTGTGAATTCCATAAAAAAAATATGTCATAAAAAATTATCAATGTGACATGTGAGGTGACAAATTGTATCGTTTCGTTAATATACCTAGTTATCTATATCTATCTATACGCATTGTTTTGTTTATTTCCGCAGAAAACCTAAAATACAGTATTAACAGTTAATTTTAAGTCAATTCCAGTTACACCTTAACATATAATATGGGCGAACGATACAATATTCATAGCCAGTTAGAGCATTTACAAAGCAAGTATATTGGCACGGGTCACGCCGACACAACCAAGTACGAATGGTTGACCAACCAACATAGGGACTCTTGCTGTAGCTACATGGGTCACCCGGACTTACTCAGCTATTTTGCGATCGTGGAAAATGAGACTATAGCTAGAGTGAAATTTAATTTGATGGAAAGAATGCTACAACCGTGTGGACCGCCACCAGAGAAACCGGAAGATTAACTGTAATTGTACTGTTAATTGTAATTAAATGTAAATAAAAAAAATAACTATTTTAAGTATTAATGTGCCCCAAGTTTCATGACAAACAACTTTATTGTGAGCAAGAAATTAATGTTTAAAAAGACAAAGGATCCTGACTACTAGGATGGCATGACAGAGCAGAAGAAAAAAAGCAGAGAATTGACAGTATAAAAATCTTAATAATTATTATTATCATCAGTACAAGAATAAAGCTTTATTCTGTGTATTTTCACAAAATAAAACAAATATAGCATATCATTACGGATTAATTATTTTTTTCCACTCCTTAAGTTTAGCATTCAGAAGATCTTCCCTTTTTTTAGTATCTTCATCAATTTCCTTTTTCATTACACTGTTCTTCACAACATTATTTACTAGAACTTTTTGTATGATAGGTACCAATTTTGTGCACTCTTTGTCTAAAATTTCCATGATTTTGGTGATGCATTCCACGTCCATGGAACCAGTTTGCCGGAAATCTGTCACTTGATTCAATACATGCAACATGGACATTGTTACGACACCATGGTTCGCCCCTTCTTTGCTCGGTGACCTTAGAGCCAGATGTTCCTCTGCTTCGACTGGATCTACAAATATACAGTCATTGATGACTGCTATGGTCGAAGCTGTAATTATGTCATACATTGGTACAACTGCATCGGCCAATGCCACACCAGCTGCATTAATGGCAGCTGCTAAACAGGCTCCATCATGTTCTAGGATCAGCACATAGATGTCTACCTGAAACAGAAAAAATTGGTGTTAATAAGTCATGAAAGAAATAAAAAAACTACTATAGTGCACTAGTTTTGGATACATACAATTCCTAATTGTGTCTATGGTGCACATAAAAGAGATAGACAGTGAACCGAAATTCTTCTTATTAAAGTCTGTAAATTATATACATGTGATATTTAATGATACATATTGGTTTTTGTATGAAAATATTGTAATTTGCAATAATTGCATCAATGATATACATATGTACAACACTGATCATCTTCATTCTTCATCTTCATTGATGTTTCAATTTTTGATCTCACTGGGTGAAGTAACAAATGATTAAAAAGATTTACAAAATTTTCCAGACAATAATTATTATAAGAGTACATACTATTAAAGAAATAGGAATAGGATATGAATAGCTAATTATAGCTCAAATTACTAATGTATAAGGCTTGTTTGTTTGAAATCAACCCTAGGTAAGATCAAAGTCTCACTTAAGCTTAGCCACAGAAGTGTTGCTACCCCTGAGGACTAAGATTGAATGCCTCCGAAAAGTATGACTTGCTTTATCTGAACGCTGAATTATCCGAAGTTGGTGTGAAAGATACATTGTTGAATATTCTATGGCCGCGAATTAAGAAAGTGGGGCTTAAAGGCGCCAAGCCAAAGCCGAAAAAACATTTCAATTCAAAAACGCGGAGCTGCTCAAAAACGTGTTACAGCTGCTCGTCAATTGATAATTGAATTGTATTATAAACAGTGCTATTATTGTGCTAGCGTTATTTTTTTTTTTCTTTATATTTTTATCCTAACGGTAATATGTATTTCAAATTAATAAATATGTCACTGTTATTATGTAGTAAGGTGTTGCCTATAATTTCGTCCCAAAAAACTCAAACAAATGTAACAAAAAAAAATGTTTTCTTAAGAGTGCTAATAAATTAATTCCTACTCTGCCAAAGGCTTTACAATGACACTGTCAATAATGATATGATCATTACCTGGTAATTTGGAAACGTATTCCTGCACACAGCTGGTTCTAGGGCCTTCTTGAGAGCTGCTGATAAGGACTTCTCTTCAGCATCGGGCACATACGGCCGTCTTTTACGAGGACAGGAAAATGGTGCAAATTTTACTTCAACAAACAGCTGACCAAGTTCACTAAAAGAATTTAATTACAATTAGAAATATTAACTTCGGAAAAGGTTGGTAATGTACTGACAACGAATTATGTGATAATCTATACATATAAATAAAATTGAAGTGTCTGTTTATAATATCAAAAAAACAGCTTTTTACCAAATGCATATGGAAGCATATACAATACTGATAACAAAATAGCAATTACTAAAATTTTTGTCTGTCTGTTTGTTCTGGCTAATCTCTGAAACCGCTGGACCGATTTTGACGGGACTTTCACTGTTAGATAGCTGATGTTATAAGGCGTAACTTAGGCTACTTCTATTTTAGAAAATGTAATTAGTGTTCAGTACAAAAAATTAAAATCTAAGAAACCGCGCGTGTTCTACGCGCACGCAGCCACCATCCATATCAGTTTCTATCTGAAACAATGCTATTTTGTTAACCCATTCGCTGCGGCAGTAAAAATGACCCTTATAAAATATTTTTGGCGGTTTTCTTCGCAAACGTCGATGGGCGTCTTCCGCACCTCATAAGCACAATATAAAACGCCGACTGGCGTTTTCAGCACTGTTTAAAGAAAGTGATCATTCTTACGTTGAAATTTTAAATAAACTAAAAATACGCGAATCGGGTGGAACGGTAACGATTGTATTTGTCGTAAAAAATTAAATTAACATCGATTAGGGGTACCTTTTTGTGAAAAATGAAAATTAATATCAGAGGTAGTGAACCTTTTTCAACTTTTATAATATTACTATTATTTATTAATACAACTTATTAACTGAATATGTCAATATATTATTATTTGATTAGTATTAGTGGGAAACTTTCACACACACAGCCATTTGATCAAAACTAAGCAGAGCTTGTACTATGGTAACCAGAGAGCTGATAAACATACCCATATATTTCTAAATATTTACATATTATAGATGAATAACATCCAAACACTGAACAAATAACTGTGCTCATCACAATTATTGGTCCAGAGTGAGATTCGAACTGACGACCTCCAACACAGTACTCAGGTTCACAAACCACTAAACTGACAGGCCTGTCATATATAAACAATCAAAGGTTGTCAAGTCCTGGAAAACGTCATTTGGCGTCTTCTGCACCTAGAAAGGAATTCACAATTTTTCTAAAAGTTCAAATTCCGGAAACGGCCACCAGTTTTGCTGTGTTATAAAAAATGTGTATGTACTGCAAATATGTTTTTTTTTTGGCTGGTTTTCGCTAAGATTTAAGAGATTAAAAAAAAACGCCGGTTGGCATACACCGCACCTGTATATTAGATCAAAAAAACGCCGATAGGCGTCTGCCGCAACGAATGGGTTAAATTTGTATAAGGTCTAAAATTTCTGCTATATGTAAATATGTCAGTTTACATTTTTTAAACGCTGGTATAATAGGGGGTCAGCTTGTAATGAAAATAATTAAAAGGAAAGCTTGTAGACTTTGAAAAACAATGATGATAAATAAAAAAATATATATATAAAACTAGTCCATTTGCACATTTTTGCTTTGCTTCACTATATTGCTTCGTTTTTTACAATGTAGCCAAATTTAGTAATATCACATGTAACTATTTGATTGTTACCTTAAAATTAAAGTAAAATTTATATTAAACTTGCCTAAACTCATTCTGGTGAGGTATTTCTCTGGGTTCGAAGACGGAACAGGTTACTTTTGTATTGTTTAATTCTAAATATGAAGAGCCCTTTGCTTGAGAATTCGCTTGTGCTGTAGTATCTGAAAATTAATGTGTACAATATATATTAAAAATCTTTTTCTGAAGGAAATAAATATTTCATCAACAATGAAATAAAAAATACATGTTTTAAAAAATCTCTTTTTAGGTGTAGATAATTATTCAAAACGATGTTTTGATTATAGTTTTCTTGTGGACTAATATTATTTATGTTACTTATTAGTGCTGATATTTTTTACTAAAACATCAATAAAAATTATGATTTGTGAACTTTGTAGTCTCCAGAAGACGCTAAACACCTAGTAAGCTACTTAAAATATAGTAACTTCTAGCGAACCTACATAAAGGTCGCGCTTCGTCCTTTGCTCGCCCATCCACTCTGCGTCCATTTTCATCAAAGAGTTCTTTATAAAGTTCTTCTTTAGACTTTTTAAAATCCTTCGTATAACATTTGTATGATACACTGTTTTCTGGCCCGTTAAATCGCCGATAATCCAGCGGCATGTTTGCTTAGGTTATTTTATTTGAAAACACTTAAAAAACAACGTTATCAAGGTAAAACTCCCTCTTTTGATTATAATTAAAGCTAGATTGACACTTTGACTTTTGACAGTGACAACAGTTACAAAAACAATACATATTTAAAATAAAACAGAACAAAATATATTTTTATTACTATTGGATCAAAAAAATAATATTTTATTAATTTACTAATTACCATTACTGTGACTATTATCGGTATGTGTTTCCTACTGACATAAATCCCAAGCTCATGATTGGTTAATCATTAGAAGCAAGTTTTGTAAACAGTACAGAGTTGGGTTAAATACAGGCTATATTTAGAATTACAGATTGACAACGATACTATGGGAGAACTATTAGAATTAACATTACACAGTCTTTGATTGACACGCTTAATTTATTGAAGCCAATAAAATATGAAGTATTAAAAATATGATACTGTGTGAATCGTGGTAACAACACACTTTGTCATTGCGTGTCAGTGTCATGTCATTGTAGGTTGTAGGTAATCTACCACTTGTCAATGTCACTAAGTTGTTACTATTTAATTTTAGCAAAGTGAGATTCGAACGAAAATGTGATATTTGCCTAGCTTTCTTGTGATATATTAAGCGTTAGTTAGCTCAACTGATATACCAAATAATCATCCGTGGCAAATGTAAGTCGATTCATTGGTCGGTTGGCATTGACGGTGACCATTCACTGACTCCGCTCAGTAACACCGGTGACGTTTCATGGTCTGTAGTTGTAGAAAAACGATTTAAATCATATTTACTGACTTTCACGCCTTGGAAAAGGTCATCTCACATCATCCGCAGGACACAGGCTTGTCAAAGGTATATTACGATTTTATATCTTTATTTATTTATGCGCGTTTATTATAACGTAATTAATGCAGTTACTATCACTGTCAATGCCACTTGTAGATTAATAGATTGGCTTTAATCACATTTTAACTCACTGTTTCATGAGTACATGTAGATTAAATCCACATCATGTTTATATAACATGGAAGCAGCAAACAAGCAAGCAGTTTACCTCACTAACAGTGGCTATTGCTACCCATGGACATCTGTATCAACCCCAGAAAATATCAGAGACTCAAGACCACATTACATAGCCTCACCTGAGGACTAATTTGGAATGCATGCATGAGTATGTCTCCCTTACCACATCCTTTAGACTAGGACACTGCAGTGTTTACCGCTGCTGCAGAAGCTTTTAACACTGCAGCAGTGTTTAACACTGCTGTTAGGCTGAAATAGGATTCGGAATATCAATAAATATTTTTTGTGACATGGAAACTTACAAGTCCCAGGCTGAATTGGTAAATGGGGAGATATTATTCTCTAATGTATAAAGGTGATAAAGTCATAAGGAATGGCTGTTTTTGTATTATTATTTTAGATTTGTTAGTAGTATCCTCATGTCAATCGATCTCTTGTAACATTTTTTTATATTTGGCTCAATCTTTTATTTTTATCAAACAAGTACCCTTTTTTACTGTATACTCTATGTTAGCCATAATACTGTGAATAGTATTGTTATTATGCTTGATTTATTTGTTTTCTTATGTTAGTGAGTTGTACGTACTTCTTTAAGGAAATTAATAACAAACCATACTGTCTTCCTGTTGATCATGAAAGTTCTATTTTTAAGTTGTCCAATAATTGATCGTAAGCATTCCATTTTTTATTTGGAAAATCAATTATTTGATGATCATGAATTTTTTATTTTTTATTTTTGAATAATGTATCATGAATGTCCTATTTTTAAGTTGTCCAAGAATTGATCATAAACATTTTTTATTTGTTGAATAATTGATAATTAATGTTAGTTTTTTAATTATTCCCCAATATCAATTCCAGTTCCAAGATGCTGCGTTTAAGATCTGTTATCCTGGCTGCGACGGCGTTCATAGCAACATGGGCACTCTCTGCTGCAGAGGGTCAGGCACCATTGCCACCGTCATCCTCAGCTACAACAGAGGTATGTATGTCTATCTATTGAGGCAAGCATCTATACCTGAAATTGTATAAAGAGAATAATTTACAAATGTCTTCAAGGAATGCATTGTCAACCTATTATTGTCCCACTGATGGGCACGAGTCTCCTCTCAGAGAGTAGTTTTATACTATTATAGGCTACTCCACTGGCCAAGTGTGAGTTGGTGTACGTCACACAATTTATTTCGAGAAATCTCATGTGTGTAGGTTTCCTGATCTTTGAAGATGATCTCCTTCACTGTAAAGCAGTGATAATTAATTTCTAATAGACATATCATTTTAGAAAATCCAACGTAGCCTGCCTGGGATTCAAACCTCAGACCCTAAATTGAGAGATCATTTGGCTATCACTGCTTACATCTGTATTATTAGGATTATAAAAAGAAAATTGTTAGCAAACGTCTACAAAGCAACCATATTGGAGGGCACAGTAATTTGTGTAAAGTTTCATCAGCATCAGACATTCAATTATTCGCCCATTGCTTGGCAGGGATCTCTGTTCATGTTCATGTTGGAGGGTTTCATATACCTATGACAACTGTCTCTTTTTTTTTAACTCAGGCATGTAACTTTCTTTAGGATGTAGTCCTTCTACAAAACAATTATCATTTGGTAAAATGGTTTAATTTTACCAAGTGATAATTGTTTTGTAATGTGTACATATTCTAAATTATCAGAGATGCCCGGGAATCGAACCTCAGACTTCACGATTAATTCCAGTTTCAAACCAATATTTGCCAGTTAATGACAACAGCTTAATTATATTTACTTACTACGATGTTGTACCTGTATTGTCCTTAAAGCTTTTTGTATGAGTTTTTTATACTGATCTCAATGTTGTTTGCATGACGTAAGATGCCATTATAGTCTCATTAGAAAAAATATACAAAAAAGTGTGGGTCTATGTACATAATGTACGCTAAGAAGTTATAGGTAAAATAATACGTAATGCGCATAGCTTCGTCCTACGCTTAAAATAAGTCGGAACTGTTCGTGTAACATGGGAGTATGTAGGGTTGGGTGTTCCGGACCCCCTCACTATGGGCGAAATAAGAAAAATATCTTCAAACAGGACATATTTTTATCGTTGAGAAACTTCAGTGTGTAACATGTAGCATTAACAAAAGGTCAGAAAAATTTAGACTTTCTGACCTGTTTTTTGCCAACCTCAATTAGATACATCACTGTTTTTGATCCACCCCTCCCCCCTCCTTAATAATTTTATTTATTGTTTTTTTTTGTTATTTGAAAACACGCTTTCTACACTCATAGCCCAACACTAGGATTTTCTCCTGTGTCGTGTGTGCTATGGACACACAAAGACGAATACACAAACACCCAAACCCAGAACAGAAACCTAAACTCATGGTTTAGATTTCTGTCTAGCAGGGGATCGAACCCGGGACCCACTGCGTGTCAGACCGGTATGGTGACCGCTCCGCCACGCGGGTCGTCGGAAATTAAAGATAATGTCTACCCACTTTCTATTTTACACTCTCTGTGTTAAAAAATACACACTCATCTCTTTTTCCCAAAATCGCTATAAAAAATAAAATTTCAATATAATAAATTTTAATATGTAGAAAATATATTGTTTAGTTTTACTTCTTTTTGGCTGTCTATATCAATAACAAATTATCTAATATCACACAATTTAACAGTCTAATAAATCTAGGTTAAATTTAATACAATTAATAACAAAAGGCAAGTTCATAACAATTATTTACAAGGAAAATGGTTTTTATTCAAGTAATACAGTTGTGTTTTGCGGTCATCAATTGTATTATGACCTTCTTACCAATCTTTTCTTTATAATTTGAGTAAATATAATAATTTTGAGACATTCATCAAATGGTTTTGTTAAAAAATTTGCTGCATTTTGATATGATAACTGCATTGTTGAATGTTTCGTACGAGTTGTGTAAAACAGACCATTATTTTTTACTAGCTGAGCCCGCGGTTTCTCCCGCGTTTAAAAGAAATGTAACGTGACATACATTAACATTATGCATGCAGCGGAAGCTCTTATTAGAAAAAAAAATAAACCCCGATTTTGAAACATTATTCATTGCTGCTCCGCTCCTGTTTGTCGTAGCGTGATGATATATAGCCTATAGCCTTCCTTGATAAATGGGCTATCTAACACAAAAAGAATTTTTCAAATCGGACCAGTAGTTACTGAGATTACCGCGTTCTAACAAACAAACAAACTCTTCAGCTTTATAATATTAGTATAGATACGATACAAGCAGCAAACGAGCATGCAGTCTGTCTGCTGGTAAGTGGTCATTACCACCCATAGGTATCTGTAATCAACTTCATATTGAAACAAGAGTTTTATCTGACATCTATCACATGCATTGCTATCCCGAGGACGTGAAAAGTGAGTCGATAACCACACCCTTTCGCCGAAATGCAGGAACTGTTTCACACTAGATAATAGAATAGGTGTGGCTGGGTTACTTCCTAGATTTAACCATACGCATTATACCACTTTGAAATTATATGATGGCACCTTCTATTTACGAAACTACAAAATGAAAATGTATGCATCATATTAAAATAAGACCCAGTTTGTCGATCTGCAATAAACTCTTATCGATTCAGTAATCTTTGGTGGCCTATTAGTTACAAACGATTGTTAATTTACAACAAAAGTAAATCTTTTAATCTATACGGAAGTTTTATTAATTATAATTTGTTCTCACATAGAAATACCCACCACAAAGAGGTAGACTGCAGGCTCGTATCATGCAGTCCATCTGATGGTCATTGACCACTGCCGCCCATGGATCTGTAACAAACCCAAGATGAAGTCTTATCTGAGATTTAGCACAGATGCGTTGGTATTACTGAAGACAAAGTAAGCAATTATCACGTCTATACAAATTGAATTGAAAGCAGTATAAATCTATACTAATATTATAAAGCTGAAGAGTTTGTTTGTTTGTTTGTTTGTTCATCATCACGCTAAGACCAACAGGAGCGGAGCAGCAATGAAGAATGTATCAAAATCGGGGTTTTTTTTCTAATGAGAGCTTCCGCTGCATGCATAATGTTTATGTATGTCACGTTACATTTCTTTTTAACGCGGGTGAAACCGCGGGCTCAGCTAGTATTAACATAAAGACCCTTAATCTCTAACTTATTTTTAATCCTTTAACCGCTTATGTCGCATTTATGTGACAAACATTTTCGGGCCCATGTCGCCAAATACCACAGGTCGTTTATTATGCTTTTTTTGTTTAAATACGCTGTATTATATTGAAAATATTTTTTTTAAATAGGTAATTAGTTAATTAAGCAATCATAAACAATTAAAACACTTTAGGTTTTAAATTAAAAACCATACAAATAATATTCAAAGTTAAATGAATTACGAGCATTATTTAAGAGAATTGCATTGTTGTGCAACGTCCATGTCACCAACATGCGACACGAGAATGGGGCATATACCAAGATTTATCGATACAAATATCAATATAGATCAAATTAGAATTTTCTATTTTAAATAGAATCTAGAATTTTCCATCACTGTCGTGCTTATACACGTAGTTTCAGGTATGGATAAATATTGGAATTAAAATGTATTATAACTTAAACTTAAGAGTTATAACATTTTTTTTATTTGCATGTTTGTTGTTACCTGTTGTCGTTGCTGGGATAAAGATGAATTTACGTAAAAACTCATTACATGTTATTGAGTAAAAAGAATGGCGAAGTTTATGTTGGGATTGTTTGAATTGTGCGCAAAGTAGTTGAAAATAGCTGAACTACTAATTAATAAATCGTTCAAATCTTTAGAAACTTCTTGTTATACTCGATTACCCGCCTTAAAATGTTTTATAATTTGTAGGGTAAGCTGCATTTACCTAGATGTTAGTTAATTACTCACTTACATATCATTATTTCGATAAAGATGAACGAAATATGGTCCTAGAAAAAGTTAAGTGTTGCACATCCTTTTGTGAACTTTGTTTTTGGTGAAGGTATTTATTTTTCACTACGCTGGGCGCTGAGCGCACGACAAGTGATCGAGAGTCGGGCTGTTAAAGGGTCGAAGCAAACAAATGGTATCCTGTTTGCGATTTACATATTACAAAAACGCGAAACATCATGATTGCTTAAGAAGGTGAAAACTGATAGAATTCTTCTACGTTTTACTCCAGAGGCTCAACAACGACACCTATAATACCTTAAACAGCACTGTTAAGCGTTGCTGTGTTGCTGAAAGGTGTAAGTGTACTTTGGTATCAACGCATTTTCGGCCTTTGGTGTGGTCTTAGGTAAGACTTTAATTGTCTTGGGTTAATTACAGATTTCAAGGGGAGCTAGTAACCACTTATTATCAGGTGGACTGCATGCTCGTTTGCCACTTCAGTATTTGAAAAACCACTGCTCTTGTGTTAAGCCGGTAAGAAGCCATAGATAAAATACAGACACCACTCACAATACTGAGAAGTCATTAAAAGTAGTGTGTATAGATAACTGAGTAGTACCTAGTACTGAAGATAAAATTGTCTGAACAGCTTATGCCTATGCCTTTGTCTGCGTCGTGGGCAATATAATATGATATTGTATTCGTTACAGAGGATTATATCCCGAATCACGGGATCCCGAGAACTCGGCTATATTCCAATCCTGTAAAACCGGGATTCATTAAATTTAGTCGAATCTGTGAAATCCAGAAGATATGCATAAGAAGTGATACTTAGTAATCAATATTTTGCATAAACCAAACTTGAGCTCTTATACAAGCTACGAAGTAAAATCGTTAGCGTGATCCAGAATGGGGTACAGCGCCATCTAGTTGTAGCGTCGACAACTGCTTTCGTAACGCATTTTCGTCTCATCTTTCTAATAACAAGGATTCTAAAGAAGTACCCCTTAAAGAAATTGTCATAAAAGGCTCCCCCCCTCCTCCCCTCAAACCGAGAACCCTGGATCCGTCAGTACTCATAGGTGCATATCGTTTGTATTTTATTTCGATCACGCATATATTATTATTAAATACATATAGTTTTTATTGAGAAGGAATCTTTTATAATTGTGTTGTGTCATTTAATTCGCTATCCATCCTACAAACGTACATAATATTTGTATAAACTAAATGTGCGTTAAATTAAGAAATATGTATTATCGCTTGTCACGATTATCGGTTATAGCGATCTAATTATTGAATCTTTTCAATGTCGTTTTAACTGGTTTTAACGTATTGCTTTTTTGTTACCGTTATCATCGGTGGTATCATTGTAATATTTCCTTTTTTTATATCATATTATCCATCTGTAAGCAACTTCATTTTAAACAGTGTTCCTATCTAAAGTCGATCAGTTGGGTTGCTACTCTCGAGAACTAAGATGTTCGCCTTATATTTAAGTGAAACGGCAACCACACACACCGAAACGCAACTGCTTCACGCTAGAAATAGGCGTGGCGGTGGTACCTCCCCGGTGGAACTACACTGGTTCTACTACCTGGTGCTTGTTTTTTTAACAATATAAAGTTTCAAACGAGCGCCACTAAGCATCCACTCGAGTGTTAAGTAGCCACTGCTGCCTATGAAAACCTGTAATCAATCCCAATTAACATTAGAGTTATGTCTGAGATCGGCAACAAATACGTTGCTACCTCTGAGGATAAGGTTAGAACGCCTCGGATAAGTATATATATTCGTTTCGACCATCTTAATCCTCGGGAGAAGCAACGCACCTGTGTTTGATTTCAGATAGATCTCCTTTTCTTCACTGACTTCAAAACAGGAAGGGGTTCTGAATTTGACTGTTTTTTTATATGATTTTTATATATATTCGGGGACGTCTCACCCTCCGGTCTCTCGTATGCTACGGTTAAGTCAATATAAGGGCGGTTGGGCAAGGATGTTCGGGCCTCGAGGGGTACCCTCTTTACCCGGACAATTCTCTAGGAGATCGAATACCCCCGGATCCTTAACATTTATACATAATAATACAATGTTATGATTTTTCTTAAAGGTGTCTTATAGGTGTCAGTCACCACTTACCTTAAGGTGGACAACATGCTCGTTTGCTATTTAAAAGTTAATTGAAAAAGGTTTTAAACAACACGTTTCATAACAATTAGTGCATCAGTAGTTTTTCGTGACATTCTCATAAACAAACAAACAATAGCATTATTATAGATGTTCATGTCGTAATATATTTTTTTAATGTTATGGAAGCAGGGAACTGGTGCGCGGTTTATCTCATATTAAGTGCGGTTCCAGGATTGTTTTTATTTGCGGGCTTGACCAGCCATAAGTACGCTTTCTAATAATTTGATAGCAAAAATCCTCATCGGAGGATGCGGTCTTTTAGATTGGAGGGGTTAGGAGCTCTAAATTAGTTTTGTTTTAATTTTGCCGCTTCCTTGAAGACGATGGATGGACTTATGTACTTGCATTTTGATTTGGGTTAAGCATTTGAGCCTTTAGTCCCTGGGTTCCTAATCTGGAGGTAATTACCCCCACGGGGGTAAATCAGCCACTTTACGGGGGTAACAAAGAACCTTATTAGGATCGTAAAATAAAAAAAAAAACAAAAAAGTTGCAAAGCACGGACGTAGCAAAGAAATGCTCATTCTAGCAATAAAAATCATTCAAATTGTGACATTGTATTGTATTGTTTTTTTAATAACATTTTAAAGGCAGGGTAAAATCAATTTTCCTCGTAGGTCACAGGGATAGCCATTTTGAAAAGGTTAGGAACCACTGACTGGACTAGGGCCTAGTCTATGAATCCGCAGCTCATGGATATCCGTTAGCAAATTACAAAATGCTCTTGCTTCAAGTTGATGACAGATAATATGCTACCTCACAGGACTTATGTAAGGCGAACTTCATACTCTTCTGCTGCACCTATCAACATTTTAAATGTACATATGAACTTTAACATTCATTATTTAGATTTACCATTGTTTTGGAAAATATATTAACTGAGAAATAAAGTCTAGAAAGTGAAATTTTGTTCTATATAGCTTAGTTGATACGTCACGCTATTTATTCAGCATTCGTCACAAGATAAATAAAATTAGTGGAACATTTATACATATTTCACTGATTTTACAACTTTTATTTTATATACACTATAAAATACAATGTATCGTATGCACGTGAATCATTAACGCTCTGGTTAATAAAGTGTAGTAACAAATACATACACGCGCACACACACACAAACATATAAACTTTTTTATGAAATTTGTTCTTCTTGTTATTATTTTTCGCTTTTCTAATCTTAAATTATATGTATTAGTATATATATATATATATATACATATAAAGATTTCTTAGTTAATAGTTTATACATAACGTGACATTTTTTTAATTGATTCAAAACGATGTCTCGTGTATAAGCGATTAAAAAAGGAAATTCCATTTTAATTGCCAAGCTACAAATAAGCTATTCGACAACTGTCGGAGAAATTAAAATTCCTTCCATATTAAGTAAACCTTTTCACGACTCGTTTCAGGATTTTTCAAATATTCCCCATAATTATCAATATCTTGGTTTGAGTAAACGGGACAATTTTGCGTCCCGATCTTTTCCACGGGGACATCGGGATGTGCAAAATGGGATGGTCTCGGTTTAAAAGGGATATAATATGGTCACGTTATTTACACAGTATTATATTAGGACTAGTTCAAGTACTCGTGCTTCGCTGCGGGACATAAAAATACTCGCCATCTTTAAACCGTGTAAAATATCGAAATCATAAGTAGTATATAAATTTATCAGGTGAATAAGCTACATCCATGCAAAATTTCATGTAAATCGGACCAGCGATTCTTTCGTGCTTGAGTAAAAAACAGACACCGTCTCATTTTTATATATTAGTATAGATACATTCCCAGATGATTCAAAATAATACCCCTGGAAATGCTCAGTACCTTCCAAAAATCTTGGCAAATATAATATGATCATTTTCTTCTGCAAATATAAATGGAGAGGCCGGAGTGATCATGATGTGAACCAATTTCGATGACTTTTTTAAACTGATGTCTGGGTGCTGCTATTTTTTATTTTTCTATAAGAAGTAGATGATGGAATGAATGATGACGACATAGGCTTTGTTATTCGTAATATGTGTCCTTGAGCTTTTATTAAATAAATCTTTGTGCCACTATATTATATATTATCTCTTTTATATAGTCTAAGTTTATTTATATTTTATTTCATTAATATGACACGAAAATTTATTTCTTCACGCGTTAAAAGTGGCGCCCTCTTGTTAACGTTTATTACTTCAATATTTTCCCGATAGATGGCGTTGCGGTAGCCATACTTGCTTTTACAGTAAGCCGACCTGAGTAATTACTATAAATGTATAAAAATCTATAAAAATGTAAAAATATAATATATTTTTTTTTTTCTAAAAATCCAACTTTAATAATAAAAAGCCCGAATATAGCGATAAACTATTTTTAGTTAGCATATAGTTAGCATTCGCACTTAGGCAGCGCGGTGGACTGTGGCCTGAAATTCTCAATCTGAGAGAAGAGCTGTGCCCAGCATTAAGACAATAATGGTTGACGACATTTTAAGTTAAGGTTAAAAGGTTATTTATAATGGTGGAAAATAATGGTTTATTGGTTATGGTGGAAACAACAACCGTAGTCGTTTCGGTGTATGTTTAAACAAAATTTAGTCTAAAAACTAAAAAAAAAACGTTATTTTATTTTTTTATGTACGGAACCCTTCACGTACAGGTTAGTTTCGAAATTTATCTTTTTTTAGAAGGGGTAAAAACGGGACCCTATTACTAAGACTCCTCTGTCCGTATGGCCGTCTGTGTGACTGACCGTCTGGCCGTCTGTCTGTCACCAGGCTCATGTTCATAACATATTATGAACTGTGATAGCTGAACAGTTGAAATTTTCACAGGTGATGTATTTCTGTTGCGGTTATAAAAACTAAAAACAGAATAAAATATTTAAGGGGGGCTCCCATACAACAAACATGATTTATTTGAAGTTTTTATAGATAATAAACCTACCCTTCGTGCGCGAATCCGACTCTCACTTAGCCGATTTTTTTCTGTAATGTATAACGTCATTTATTGCATGCCTAAGATATAGGGCCTTCCCCTTACAGGAAAACCACATCACTTACTGTTGCCTCATGCATGTTAATAGTATTGTTACTGTAGAATGCACGAACTGACATACAATGGATCTTTTCAAAAATTCTTAAAACCGAAGCATATTTTGTGGTGATTATCTATACATATAAATAAAATT
>MOOZ01000746.1:328330-350038 GCA_002930495.1 Cecropterus lyciades | reverse complement strand
TTTTAGCAAAAAAAGTAGCCGAAAGGAATATCCATTTTTTATGTGAAACATTTGACCGCTCTAATAGGGNNGGGGGGGGGGGTCGAATCTCATCACGCGGGTCTTGGCTTATAACGTTTTTTGAAGTGAATCTTTTTCAGAATCTTTGGCATTTGTAACATGATGAAACGAAAATGCGTCACGTTACAGAAACAAACACTTATGTTTAGGTTTAAGTCGGCGAGACAACGAGATATAATACATTACACAGAATACTGTAAAAATCGAGAATATGAAATATTATATTCACGACCTATTATGTATTAATATTATTATATTATTATCTATTATCACTCGTAGGGTACTTTTCAGAAATTTCGCTTCTGGCTTGTCTGAATTGCACACACACACACACACACTTTTTGTTCTCGTCATCCCCTAATTGGTATCAACAAAGTTGATTTTTCTTGAGAGTTTCGCGAAATAGATATAATAATGAATTTTGTGTTTGATATAATTATAATTATACGTTTTGACATACTCGATTCAATGAATGTGTGAGTGGCGAAATGTTCTTTATCAATGACAAGATTGTTTAATGATTGTAAAACTGTTGTGACATTTGTTGTTGTTTGTTCTTCTTTTGTATCTGTTAGATAGGTACTCCCTTAAAAAGTGAAATTTGTAGCAATTTAATTTTTTAGTTGTCAATTAGGTTTGTGTGAAGGAAAATCCAAGTTTGTCATTCGCCTTGTCCACCAACAATCAAGCATCCATCATCCATCAACAAGCAAGCAAAAAGCGAGGATTTTGATTTATAATTTTGTTATTTTTGATTCTACGATAAAAAACTTGTAGGGCGAAAGTTTTGGAGAATTTAATTTGTAACGAAAATGTTTTTACAAATTTTCAGCGACACCAGTAGTTAGCCTGATATACCATAAAAGCAAACTTTACTCTCATTTCCAAGATGGCGGCTGCGGGACAAGGGTATCCCTTGATATCTAAAAAATAAAATTGCGATAAAAACCAATACATATTTCACCAACGATCACTGATAGGTTCTCGGCTGAAGGGTCGTGAAACATGTATATAGGGTCGAAGGTAGATAGACACGCATTTGTGATCGATTTCAGGATTCTTGATAGAACTATGTTATGTTTGTAATTTGTTTTAGTAGACTTGCTGTTAGCCGCTTATCGTTTTTCTAGGCAATGTCAGATTAATAACCTTTCTTGACTTTACTTTGCACAAAAATTAAGGAAGCAAGAAAAAATTAAATTTTTGGGCGATTTTCAACAGTCTGCCACATGAATAAAAATGGTATTACAATGAATAATACTTCACATACAAAAACAAGACACTTGGAACTACAATTTTTGTGAGAAGTGTATCAGTTTATCTAGTAATGTAAATAAGAGGAATATTTTTTTGTTTCTTTATTTTTGTAACTTGACAAATTAAAAATATTTTCTCAGTTATCAGTGGATCCATTTAAAATCTAAATCCGCGGAACATCGCCTGTAAGTATAGTCATAAACATTGAGCATACATACATCGAGCTCTCAAAATCTAGATTGTTAATGTACTTAATAAATCTTTTTAGGTCACGAGCACAATACTATCTGATAACGTTTAACATTATTTTGTAAATCACGAAGATCTCAGATATAAATGAGGATTTGATATAAGTATTATATTGTTATGTTTGTATCCACTGAAATTTGGTAATTCTTTCGATATTTTTTTAGGAGGAACCGAAAGCGGGTTATTTTTTTTTCAAAATAATTTCGCGGAGAATCTCTGACGTGAGGTCGGTAAACCGTGGCATTTGGGAGGTTCTGGATTCGATACGATCAGGCAGACATTTTTATTTAAGATTGAAGTAGCAAACCTGATGATGAAGCATGTGACCTTACGGTGAACATGCAGTCCACCCAACTCCATAGAAGAGAATACCACCTGTAGTAGTTTTTTTTTTGTTCTTTTTTTATTATTACTGATGCGTTGTTACTTCTTAGGGTTAAGATGGTCACCTTATATCCAGCCTACAGTGAGTCATCTTAAGAATGAAGAAACTCATATGAGTCACTCACCCTTAGTCCTCAACGGCCGACGTCACGTAGGCTTTCAATCTTGCTTGGATTGATTACAGATGTCCATAGAGGTAGTGACCACTTACCATAATGTGAACTGCATTATCTGCATCTATTAAATCATAAAATGACAATGCTAATAAATACGTAGTGAAATATTTTCATCACAAAAATCTTTGTTTTAAAGTAAATATCGCGTTATCTTTTTAGTACAAACTCCTTAAAGCCTCGTTATCGTGTGTTCAAATAGAAGAATGCCTCGTTTACATATGTCTTGCAAAAATCTTCACACACAAACATATATACGTTTGGGCACACGAATATTTATTTGTAAGCAATTTGTCGACTGTCTTTCAATCAAGTATGGTAGCTTTAAAATGTTCTTAACAATACTCTTCTGGATATTACATTCGTCTTTTAATTTCTTACACGTTACGTTTCGTGCTATTTTTACATTTTCAGTCGCAAATTAACACATTTATAGCCGGTTGGCTAAATCAAGTTTTAAATACTTTCTACACTCACTTTCTACACTCATATCCCCACAGTAGGATTTTCTCCTGTGTCGTGGGTGCCATGGACACACAAAGACGAAGACAAACACCCAGACCCAGAACAGAAATCTAAACTCATCATTCAGATGTCTATCTGGCCGGGAATCGAACCCGGGACCCACTGCGTGTTATACCGGTATGGTGACCGCTCCGCCACGCGGGTCGTCTAAATATCCTTCAAAATTAATTGACGAAAAAAGGTCGTCTAGATAAATTTGCAAAAGTTGATAGACAATTGCTGCTCCTAAATATAAATTTGAAGCTCATTTTGTCTGCCGCCCTAAGCTAAAAAAAGGCTTTCTCAGCCTGGTAAAACCGTCATAGACTTTCGCAATCAACTCCAAATAGAATTAGTCGTACCTCTTTTTTTTTTGTACCTTCAAAAGGTACCCGACGCCGTGGGAGCGACGCCGGGTTATGTGGGATTTTTACCGCACTAAAAAGTTGGGTTGCGTGGATGACTCCGGGTTCTCCAACGGAACACAACCGGAGTTCTCCGAGCGCGATGCCCCTTACGGGCTCTTTCCTGTGAAGGGACGGCATGCGACCACATTTACCGTCGCCCTTCCCGAGGTTGCTTGGCTGGACGGCTCGACCTCTCTCTCTTGCCGCCCGCAACCCCGGAAGCTCCCTTTTAGTCGCCTTTTACGACAGGCAGGGGATACCGTAGTCCTATTCTGGTCCCGGAACTACAGGACCTGGAATCTATCGCCGATAACGAAGGATAAATAGGAACGCCTCGGAACGACTGGGTGTTATTTGTTAATAAGTTTAGTCAGTATTCGTTTTATTAGATAGACGTTGACTATAGTTTTCAACATCATAAAAGTAAACTAAAACTTAGTAACAAACATAAGTGAGCATTCAAACCAGCACGCACAGTCAACCGCTATTTAGGTATATATCAGCGGGTTGACTCGGTCCAAGTGTAAACGTAGCGTCTATGCAGATAATAAGTACTTTGCGTTATGCTACAATTAGCGGACGACGGATTGTCAGTTCATTGTGAACGGAAGTTTGATTTCAATAGAAAAGAAGAAGGTTCTCCTTCTTAACGTAACGCGCGTTGACTGACAGCCGCTAACTATCCTACCTAGCGGATTCACTCGCGTTTAAAAAATGTAAGAAACATTTAAATTGTAGGTACTTTTAATAGAGTTAATGGATTTGATTGTAGGAAATAAAAATAAAATCTTAATTTATGCAGTACTTTTGATTTTTCTGAGACACAGACAAACTACGCTGTACGCTCGCGGTAGTATCACCCTTATGGAGTTGTATTATGAACTAGCGGCCACGTAAACGCCTGACGCGCAGTGTTCCCAACATATAGCCAGGCATTTATCGTACGACGTAAAATTATCGTATTTTGGAATATTTGGATCAAAATTATCCTACAACAACTTACTACGTCGGTACATCCAATTTTAAGAGCAAAAAAAACGTCACCTCAGAATATTTTACACGACCAAAACAAACGTCACCTTTTGATAACAACACAAAATGTAATGCCCATAACAAAAAAATCTTTCTTCGTAATGAAAATTATCGTACGATTATAGAGTACTATCGTACATCATACGTTACTATGAAATTATCGTACATGTACGATAATTTTTGATGATTTACGATGATTAATTTTAATTCGTGCGGTTGGGAACATTGATGACGCATAATGTAATTGTACACAAAATCGCGATGTACTCCGCATCCGCTTCCGCTCCCGCGCCTTCTATGTCAATAATCACTAATTCTTCTCTAAGTTGATAATATATTAATGTTTATAACGCGCGATAGTACATTAAGTGTGTAATTTTAATTCCTATGCGCCAAGATTCTCGGTTCAGCTTCCATTAAGTTATTTGCATAAGTCTGATAGCGCTTGTTTTGCGAGCCTTGAAATTTTAATTCGCCAAGATAATAAGGTTTGCTTTACACCGAAATAAGACATGATTCAGACAAAGAAAATAAAACTGTTAAATATGTATTAAAATAAGTTAAATAGTCGGTGTATGTGTCTGGTACGGATTTATTTAGCTGCGATAAGTAGACTTTACACTCATAACAAAAGTAGATCGCTTTCTAAGTATAAGCTTTGTTACGCGGCTGCGTCAGAAGCAGGGTAATATTTTCGAGTGTATGTTTTTGTATGTCCATTTCTTAGGCACGCGCTACAGCCCAAACGGCTTGACGGATTGAGACATATAACATATTATTAGAATCGTCTGTTTGCCGGGTGACACAGGCTATATATTAAAAAAAATGGCGCCTGTGAATGTGAAGGGGTAAAGGTGAAAGGGGCGACTTTTTATTATCAAGACAATATGGCTATCAATTTATAGCTAGTAAATAGGCCATTCCAAAAATATATACATTATAATATTGTTAAGTACCTACTATTTTGCTTTCACTCATAAAAGCGTTAAATTAAAAACAAACACACTTTCTACACTCATAGTCCCACACTAGGATTTTCTTCTGTGTCGTGGGTGCCATGGACACACAAAGATGAATACATAAACACCCAGACAGAACAGAAAACTAAACTCATCGTTCAGATTTATGTCTGGCCGGGGATCGAACCCGGGACCCACTGCGTGTCAGACCTGTATGGTGACCGCTCCACCACGCGGGTCGTTAAATATATCATTGTGATAAAAAATGTTTTAATATGTTTAACAAGAAATCTGTCAATATGATTCCGTCTGATGATCTGAATCCGTCAATATGTATAACTTAGATTTCCAAAAAATATTTAATCGCCTTTTCAACTACCAATAGCGGTGATAGTTCAAGGCGATAAACATTATGGGGTGAAGTCTAAAAATGTGTTTTTTTTTTATCAGTCCATATTTAGCGGAATGATCGGTAGTAATACAAAAAAATACAAACCGAATTGATAACCTACTCCTTTTTGAAGCGGTTAATATACAGGCAGTCCTCGACTTACGTCGTTTCGATTTACGTCGTTTCGAGTTACGTTAAACAATGTTTTGACACTATTCCTCAAACATACGTCAATTGTTTCGATTTCCGAGAATTCATTTTTCGCGAGGTCAAATGTCGAATTTCTCTTGTTAATTTATTGTCAACGGACAATCAAGATGTAATATACAAAGTTTATTTGGATCTTTTTTAGTTTTTTTTTTTTATTTAAGTGAATATAAATCTGAACATGCCACCTAAACAAGACAGTAATAGTAAAGTGAAGAAGAGAGTAAGAAAGACAATTACAATGGAGGTGTAAGATTATAAAAACTGACAGATCGCGGTTGTCCAATTACATCAAACCTACCATCAAAACTACCAATTTCATAAGTAAATAATCATTTTAAGAACTTACTTTGGATAATAATGCATATCTTTTGTTTTAAATGCAGTTTTTGTTTAAATTTTTAGTCCTTGTTGGAACTTGTTAGAACGTAACCCTTGAGTTTATATGTAAACATATGAAAAAGTAGGTCTCGACTTACGTCGTTTCGATTTACGTCGCGTATTTCGCGAACCTAACATGCTGTAAGTACGAGGACTGCCTGTATATGAAAAGCAAGGTTGAGGAAGAGGTATAAATACCTCGTACTGAACATATCGTTCGGTGGTGTGCGATTTTTCAGACTGGCATTGACGGCTCACACCAAAAATAACACGGCATTGCAAATATCCATCAACCGATTATGGTTTCTACACCCAACAGTTCATTTTCTTTATTACTATGGCGCTTTAAAAGTATTGTACTTGTTTTTGACGCATTGTATTATTATGTAGCGGGTTTGTATTTGAATGTAAATGATAGGTACCTATTTATTTAAATAAGCATACATAAGTCTTGGAACGACATGTCAGTATCACCGCTTCGGAATATATTTTTACTGCCGACCGACTGCGTCAGAAGGACAGTATTGTGTTTGGAGCATATGTATAATACAGTGATACCTCGATTTTCGCTACGTCAACTTATGCGAATCCAGAGTTACGCGATTTTCAATTTAATATTTTTGGAAAATATAAGATTTCACCGAAAAGTTAATTTTTTCTACAAATAATAATATTAGCATGTTAAGAGGGAATTTCGCGGAAGTCAAATAAATTTTGAGTCGTCTACTTTGTTAGATTTTATGAGGCATTTTACAATTTCAAAATCGTAAAATAACTTATCTTGGTCATATAATATTTGTATAATTTAGCATTTTAACAAAAATTCATGGTCTGATTTTCTATTTTCTTCAGCTTGCTGCCCTAATTAAAAATAATTTGTTTCTACGAAATTGTGCCACGACTGACGCGAATTCGACTTACGCGCTTATCACTCAGGCTCACGTCTCACCTATCGCTTATTACGTATACATTTTTACTGGTCTATTTACTAGCTTTCATTTCATACCCATATTGTCACGATAATAAAACGTTGTTCCACCCTTTTATCAATTCACAGGCGCCATTAATTTTAAATCATTTAACCTATGTCACTCTGCATACTAAAACGATTATAATGATAGTTCATATGTCACAATCCTTCAAGCTGTTTGGACAATCGACAAACAAAAAGAAAAAGCGTTTTAACTGTACCGTGGCCTGTTCATATAACAATGATGTTTACGTGACCATTAGAGGATTTTTGCCAGGTGGTAGAACCAGTGTAAATCGACCGGCGATGTACCACCGCCGCACCTATTTATATCGTGAAGCAGGTCTTGCGTTTCGTTGGAATGGTGTGGTTGCCGGCTCACTTATATATGAGGCGACCATTGTAGTCCGTGGGAGTAGCAACGCATCTATGATGAGCTTCAGGCAGAATCCATGTTCTATATTAAGTTGCTTATAGATGTCCATGGTCGGTAGTGACTATCATCGGGTGGACTGCATGCTCGTTTGATAAAAAAAATGTTAAATAAAAAACTGCAGACTGATAAAAAAAAAATCTTCGACTGAAACAACAACATAACCGCTCCTATTTCGCTTAAATTACGATTCTGTGGGTGTGTGAAGAAGGAATTAGTTATACGAGGCCGTCCAACGAAGGTCTCCAGAGTAATAATTCCTTGTCAGCCAACCATGACTGGATGTTGAAAGATTGATACAAAAATAATGTTTATTTACGGTCAAGGAGATTAAATAAAATCAAAATAAAAAAGTACAGAATTATTTTTGAACGTCAACAATCTTTCTCCCACTTGACAAGGTGTTTCGTTATGGTCGCTATTTTTTTATAATATAATATAGTCCACCGGATGGTAAGTGGCCACTGCCGCTCATGTTTACTGTAATCAATCCTACATAAGATCATAGTCATACCTGAAGTTGGCCACAAATGCGTTGCTACTCCTGAGGACTAAGTTGGAACGCCTCGGATAACTTTCAGACCTTAACATAGCAGCGCTTAACATTGCTATTATTATGTAGAAAAATATGTGGCGGCGGTGCTTCCGGAGACGAACCACAAAGGCTCTTACATCTTTAACGCTCGAAAAACATTACCCTCCTCTTGAAGCAGGTGGGTAACAAGGCTAATAAAACTAAGTCGGAACGCCTCATATAAGAATGTGAACATATAAATAGTGATACTAAATAAAACTTAATAGTAATGGTAGTGATCACATACTAGTGACTCATACAACCAGTCAACCGAAGCATGCAAAATTTTCATACAAAGCAATACTACGACACGCGTGAACTAAATTGTTGACAATGATAAAACTGTTTGCCATGAAGCCAAGCCTGACTGATGCTGTGATTCTCACGTTATTGAATGGCATTTGTGATAAGCATGTTTTTATAAGCATATATTTAGAAGTGGTAGAACTCTTTGTGATTCGACTCCGGAAGCACCACTGCCACATCTATTTCTGCCTCATAACAGCAGTGTTATGCGCTGTTGTGTTCTGGTCTGAAGGGTGTGGTAAGGAAGACATACTTTCCCGAAGCATTCCATCTTAGTCCTCAGGGGTAGCAACGCATCTGTGGCTAACGTTAGGTGAGACTTTGATCTTACCTAAAGTTTATTACAGGTGTCCATGGGCTGCAGTAGCCACTTACCATCAGGTGGGCTGCATGCTCGTTTGCTACTTCCATACTATAAAAAAAAATGTTGTAAAAGTCGCAAAAGACGTTATATGTAACTCCACTATCACTCTTACTCCACATCGAATAGATGATATCAAACTAATGATAGATGTGGGTTCCTACGTCTCGTTTTCTTCATAAAAATCACCCACGAATATATAACATAAAAACCTTTAAATATACATAATCAAGATGGTTCTTTCTGTGGTATATTTGAAGAGAGTAAACATTTGATTTACAGGTAATGAACTGAACTGAAATGAATTTATACAAACTTAAAACTTCGAAAGTAAAATTAAAAATATGTTTGCCAGCAGAGAAAGGAAAATAGGTAGTGTTTATAAAAGAAAAGAAAGGACACAGAACAGAAAGTATACAATAAAAACGATAGCGGAAAAAAGTACATACAGTAAAATCGAATACAATAATAGTATTTATATTGAAATACCTACTCATTACTAATTCTTACGACTGATATGGAATGTTTCAACAAAGTGTAACAGGCAATTAAACTTTTCAATTCATAATACAGTAACAGAGCTATAACAAATATATGCGGTGTAGTTGAAATTTCATTATCTAATCGTAAATTCGCGCAGGAACACAGAATCTGTGACGAACGCAAAGCAAAACAGAATTTACAGAAGATTATTCTAGACATATTACAAAAGAACGTAAATGTATTTAATTGGCTGGTGAACGACGAAACTGTGACCACTTAAAAACTAATTTGTTATCACAAAAATAGTTTTGAAGATTAGTTGACTAATCTCGCTGACTAATTGGAAGTACCGTCACGTTGCGCGTTGCAATTGTCACGTGTAACTTTGGTCAAAAAGTCTGAACGGGTTTTTAAAAACTTTGACTTCCTGGAAAAGTGGCCATCACGGTTCATTGGTTTTGTACGCGGAAAACCCCGCTGAACTAAACACACAAAAACACCTGTGACTATTTAACTTAACAACAAAATCTTTATCTTTTTGCTTATTAAGGTATGATAAGTTAAATAATTACATTGTTATCTAAAAACGTGAAAATGTTATTTAAAATGAGGGTGAAAAGAGGAATATGTAGGATACAAATAATAATGTTATATGTAGGATGCAAATATAAAGTTTTAAGCTTAAATACAACGAAAGAATTGTTGTATTTAAGCTTGTATTGAATTTGCTTTGTTGTTTATAAAACAACAAAGCAAATTCAATACACAATGAAAAAAAGTAGAGTAGATACTACACTATTGAATAAATTAGATTGAAGATAGCTTATTGCATAAGAGAAAAGGAAAAACAGATGTAAATAAAAAGGAGTTGTCCGTATTTAGTCAATTTTGAATGTGATACATGGTATTTTTTTTAATAGTATGGAAGTAACAAACTAGCCTGCAGCCCACCTGATGGTAAGTGGCTACTGCCGCCCATGGACATCTGTAATTAATCCTAGGTATGATTAAAGTCTTACCTAAGTTTAGCCACAGATGCGTTGCTACCCCACGAGGACTAAGATGGAATGCCTCGGAAAAGTGTGTCTCCCTTACCACACCCTTCAGACCAGAACCCAACAGCGCATAACACTGCTGTTATTAGGCAGAAATAGGTGTGGCGGTGGTGCTTCCGGAGTCGAACCACAAACAGTTCTACCACCTTCTAAATAAGTAATTTATGTTTAACAATTTGTTCAAGTGAATTTATCGAGGTTGTGACGATTCGCTACGCCTTCTCGTATATTTAATGATGTCGATGGTGCATTTGTCGAAGGGTATTGATGTCATTTTAATATGTATCCGTATCAGATATTGAAGTATAATTGTAGATCCTTGAATGTCTGTTACTGAAACTGAGCATTTTAACTCTGTAATTGCTTTTTATGTGAAACTTGATCATTCAAAAAGATGAATAAGAATAATGACAAAATATTTTATTCAATATTTTATACTGAAACGGAACATTCAAATTTTATAATTGCATTTTATATCAACTTAATCATCCAAAATCATAAATATTTTTTTTTAGAAATATAAATAATTAACAATATTTTTTTAACGTCAATATTCGCTTAGTATGATGAAGTTTATGAAGGAATGGCAAAAGAAACTCTATACAAATCGATACCCGTACAATCCCGTACTCAGCTGTAATGGAGTCGATTTCAGTTGAGTAAGGGATTTGTCTAAGATATTTATATACTGGATGACATCGAGTGAGTAGACTAATACTCAGGTTATATCGCATTTTTTTCGTCAACCCATTATTCTCCCACTGTTGGGCACTTCTCTCAGATTGAGAGAATTTCAGGCCATAGTCCACTGCACTGGCCAAGTGCGAATTGGTAGACTTCACTCACACACATTCGAGAACTTTTTTATATCGAATAGTGAGATCTAAAGAAACTGAACTCAAATTGTGATTCAGTTAGTGTGTGACTGAGTTAAATTCTTGAAACTACTCCATATAACGTCTAGCGAATTAAAAAAAAAACACGATTGCATGCTAGAATAGGACAAACATGAGTATTACGTCCCTTTAAAGAGCGCTCACTTTAAAAATCTCTCAAAAATGCGAGCACAATTCTATCTCTTTCACAAAATGCAAATTCCCCTTTTATTCTCATATTTTTGAAGAAGTCACCCAATCTTCCGATCAAATGACTCCAGATTTTTGATCCTTGTTCTCCAAAGATCGACAAACAAAATGCTAACAAAACATTTTCTTCCATTCCAGCGCGCAGCGGTCCAAGGGAGCTTCTGGCAAGGTTTCGTGGCTTCCATCTCAGTGGTGATAGTCTCCGAACTCGGCGATAAGACTTTCTTCATCGCCGCCATAATGGCGATGAAGCACCCTCGAGTGATAGTGTTCGCTGGCGCCATCTCCGCCCTGGTCTTCATGACGATACTCTCAGCGGCCTTCGGCTGGGTCGCAACTGTAATACCCAGAGTGTATACGCATTATATAAGCGCGGCATTGTTTGCTATATTCGGTCTAAAGATGTTACGCGATGGGTGGAAAATGAACCCAAATGAGGGGCAAGAAGAACTGGAGGAGGTCCAGACAGAGTTGAAGCGGAGGGAAGACCAGGTTTGTAAAATATATATTATATAGCCATACTCATATCATATATATATATTGATCATAAAGATGAGAATACTGAAGGGATTCACAATCCAACTTAATGGTTGTACATTGAAACAGCACCTCATATGTTATCTTTCTCATATTCCAGTGTTTACTGGGTTGAAGGTTGTATGTATAGCATCCTTACTTGGATACATAATTCCTGAAGCGCCAGCAAAGTATATTTAGCCAAAATCGGACTTTTTGAAGTTCAGACAGGGACTACTTAACATCGGGTGAAATTGTCCCGTTTATCAATTAATATACTCATATTCGACCTTCTTTTATAAAGAAACATGAAACCATATATAAGTATACACATGAATTCATAACTTCATACTTTTTGAATTCGCTTGAAATTTAATGAATATTATGATATTGAAAATGGAACATTTTTTTTAAGGCTTATCAGAATTTTAAGTGAGTTCAAATTCAGTTTATTTTAAACAAACAGCATTGCTTTGTGAGAAGGCTTTGTGAGAAGGCTTTTTGAAGTGGCCAATGCCAATTTCAATAAAGGAAATTTGAAGTCAGTTTAAAATTTATATTAAAATTTTGGAATGTTCAAGACTAAATCAATTAAAAGAGGTACCTACTTACTTTTAGAATTATCAAAAATATAAGATATTGTTAGATATATAAAAACACTAGGTAATTTAAATATAATTACGAAATACGTGCGATATAAAATAGTATAAAAAAGATTAAATTTGATAGATAAAGTGATTTAAATTAATGTGACAGAAAAAAATACTAATCGTACAACCGCTTATCGCTCTGCGGATTCCTAATCTTTTGTTTGTACAAAACTTTAATCTTTCGTGACTGATATTATTTATTTGCTGATTAATGTAATTAGATTTTAATGAGCGCTGCTGTATTCTTGTTTGAAGGGCGTTTAAGGCATACATATTTATCCGAGGCGTTTCAACTTAGTTTTCAAAGGTAGCAACGCATCTGTAGCAGACCTCCGGTAAGGCTCTGATGTTGTGGGTAACTGCGGCCACTAAACATCAGGTGGACTGTATGCTTGTTTGCTATTTCTAAATATAAAAATGTGAAAATAGGTAGATAAGAATAGTAGGAGGTAATTTGCAATAGTTAATATAAGAAAATATATGGTGGCATTAAGTATATTAAAAAAATTGCAAATCGAGCCCCGTGACTTAGCAGATCTCGTACTCCTATTGTTACCTTATATAGGAATTCGGGTTCGATCCCCGTCTGGGTATTATATCCTCCTTTGTGTATTTACTCTGAACCCACGACAAAAAATCTTAGTATGGCACTAGATGATAGTTTAAAATCCAAAGACTACCTTATAAATATCTGTTTAAGAATATTAAGAAAGTAAATACATTACACCTTAATATCATTTAGTTTTAGATAATTTTATATCAAGAATTGTTTGATAACGTTAATTTTGTCGTATCTCTTCTAAAATTCATTTGATAAGTTGCCTAATTAAATAATAATACTAACGTCGCAAATAATTTTAAATACTTAAACCTACGAACAAATGTTGAATTCCTTTTTTTTTTTAGTTTTTTAATACTTTTGGTACTTTTTCTAATGGCGTTGTATTTTTTTTTAATGTTGCCAAGTAAATCGATTTTTTTTAATAGCAACACTTAGTGGGGGTTTTAAAATTGGAATGACAGCGTGACAGTGTACAGGGCTCTCCTAAAGTGGAGCGAACGAGGTCGCCCGATGAGGGGTCAGCTCACACTGAGAGCCCGGGCCCACCGAGCCCGGTGTCCGAAGCCCCCAGGACGCCAGAGGAGCCCCAGCCGGGAACCTCGGCGCAAACAGAATCGTTGAGGGTGATCTTACGTCATTATGCCTGGCAGTACGAATGACACATAGTTATTTTTTTCTTTACGCTTCTTTTTGAGTTTTTGTGCATTTAAAAATCACCCTTGAGCTTTTCGCCTATAGAATGTATGTATAGCAAAGGAATTCAGCATTTGCATTAGTCTTGTATACTAGTGAGCGTGTTAAAATTCGACCATTACTATTCGAGTACGTACCGTGTATTGCTGATCTTGAATAGCACCATTCCCACTCTTCCCGTGATGTAGGAAGCGTCTAAGGGACATGATCCAGAAGATGGGCCGCAGCGTCTTTCTGTGTAACATCAACGCTAGTAGGTGCCTAATAACAGCAGTGTTATGGTTTGAAGGGTGTAGTAAGGGAGACATACTTTTCCGAGGCACTCCATCTTAGTCCTCAGGGGTAGCAACGCATCTGTGGCTTACCTTGTCACTGTGGCACCCTTAGGTGAGACTTTGATCTTACTTAGGGTTGATTACAGATGTCCCTGTACGGTCATTGTGTGTCATTCTGTGTCATTTACCATCAGGTGGGCTGCATGCTCATTTGCTACTTCCATACTATTAAAAAAAGCTCACTGCGATCACGCCAGGCGAGGCGACTGGTGACAAAAACCCTCAGGCCTATGTACAGCAGTGGACCTCAAATGGATGATGCTTGGACCACTATTAAAAGTTCCTGTCAAAGGGTTCCAACTTCCCCACTTCGTGTAGACTAAGATAGAACCTCATTTTGTAAAATCCCGTTAGACGTGTCAATCTTGTGGTAAAATGACTTGTACAAGATGTTCTATTTTGTTCTCAATGGAAATGGCTCATCTTTATACTATTCATAATCTCAGGACTATATCACCTAAGCTTCTTAATAAATGGCCATTGGCTGTTAAATGCCCATTTGCACTGAAAAATGTCTGTTGACAGAAAGAAATATCGATTGGCGATGAATAAATGTCTAATGGCAGTGAAAAATTCAATTGTCAGTGAAAAATGTCAATTGGCAGTGAAAAATGTCCATTAGAGGTGAATAAAAGATATGGGTGTTGAGTAAATGTTAAATGACGATGAATGAATATGCATTGATGGTGAATGAGAGTCTCGGTGACCAATTCGTGACGATTAAACGCAAAATGGACAATTGCTATATGTATATACTATAGCTGTAAAAGTATTTTTAATTCTTAATCGCGTGGCCAAACTAGAAAATCTTGAAAATGTTTGAAATTAAGAGTCAGAGTGTTAACATAATTATATTTGTCTATAAAACTTGTCTTTAGTCAGATTTTGTCTATGGTACTTGTCTTTGGTCGAATTTTAACAAGCTATCAGATCGTTTATTTAATGTTAAGTGCATCAATCGTAATTTGTTCCCACTACATTATCTGCCATTACATCATATTATATTTTTATCCTTAATAATCTTCAAAATGTTTGTAGCATCAGAAATTCTTCATTAAATACAAGAGATAAAAAATAAATACGTATTTAAATAGACATTTACTTGTGTAGTTATAAAAGTAAGTCAGTTTGTTTGTGTACAATTGAGAGTTAATGATTTAGTTTTATCTTTTGTAGACACCTTTACTATATGTTCATTATTGTTCTGCCAATTATATTTTATGTACAAATCTACGATTGTGACTGCAAGATGTAGGCTTATATTTGTATCTCCTACCAGTCCTGTCCTATATAAGTATACGTAAATATTGTTACAACTCGTCTTATATAATTCTATTAAGAAAGAATTTGTTCCAACAAGTGGAGATCTGGGGCTCCAGGTATATCAGAATTAAGGGTCTTGAGCAGGAGACTGCCCCGAACAGCACATTCACAGGATGGTAAAATATACCAAATGATAGCTTCTTTGTTGTATTTCGTATAGAAAGTCCTATTTTTTCTTTGCCAAGTGTTGGACGCAGTAGGATTTCACTAACCACTCCTCGAAAAACCTTTTCTCGCTACCCTATTCACATTGGACGGTAAATCCATTCTCCACTCCGGCGCAAACCTGTGCTATGCCCCTGATCTGCGATTATGTTTTACATGTCGACACCCACACTAAGTTACTTTTTCCTGTCACGCGTGTTAATGCCCGCACGCGTGAATTTACTCGCTGCTGTCTATTCATGTCCCGTGTTCGTGTACGTATGAAACGATAAGATGCAAGTGGCGTACATGCAGACGGGACACGCGTCAAAAGCACGCGTGACAGGACAAGCCTAAAATGTATCCTATATATGTCTATACAATTAATCGTTTTATTTTTTGCCTTGGTATTTAAGATATCACTGCAAGACTCGTTATCATGTGCTTTGCATGTAAATCTCACGTTATGATTTTACGATAGATGTAAGTATATTGTAAAGATGTTTTCCTCAAGATGCATATATATATATTTTACGACGTTTTTACTACAAATATTTAATTGTTGGTAATATAAACAGTAAGGTTCTTAATTATAGACATATAAGCTTTTATTTATCTCATGGGCTAAATGGCATTATTCAAACGAATTACATAACATGATACTTTGTTTAATTTAGTCAGTGTTATGGCCAGAATCTGGATTCTGGGTCTGGATTCGATGTTATGATGGGTTTGGATCCATCATCACAACGAATGCATTTCTCATCTCAGTTATCAAGTTATTTTAAAAAACCCTATTGGCATATCTACATTTCTGCCATTTTGAAAAAAAGAAACTTACCACGTGACTATTAACCGATGCACTAATGGCTAAATGATTGAAATTAAAAAGTGTTCAGTAATAAAATGTTGTCAGTGATTTCTAACATATTTAATATCAATTGAAACCGTTGAAAATGTTTTCTTCCGTTAGTGGAACACGAAAGAAAGCTAAGAAAGACGCAAATATCTCAAAAAATAAATCACTTACGAATTCTTGCCACAGAATAATGTTTGTTTCTAATCACTTACAATTTTTATTGTTTTATCACTGGCCGTCAAAATGAGATTTTTCAAAATGATAGACGTTGTAGGTATACTAAGACCTAAACTAATTTAATTGCCAAATTTGACCCATACTTACAATGTACCAAGGTAATAAAAAGCTTGTAAAATGTAAGTAAGTTGTAAAAATACTCGTACCATATCCTTTCGCAGCCAAAAACAAGTTTCTCTTTTCCATTATCGCATACAGACGTCACGTAGAACTAGTATTAGATACATGAAACTAAAGAATATTATAGCCACTATTATTGCTTATCGTACCCCCTCCGTCCCCCCAACATTTTCATTAACATATAAAGTAAATACTTAAATGTAAAGTAGACACTTAATTCGTAATACGTTTACTGAGTACATGATTATCATACGTTTTATCATTAGAACCGTGTCAATTTTGTCACTTATAAATTTGTCGTAAAACCCTGTCATAAGATAATCACGTAAGCGATAATTTACAACTACCATATATCGGTGTATTATTCTTTATTGCAACGTAAGTATAATTTGAACATCAATTTTAATAAAATCGGTCACCAATAAAACGCGTGTATGCTGTGAAACTATGAATGAGTGTGAATAAAGTTACCTGGCAAATAAAAACCCGTATTCGACTGAGAGATCGAATCATAAATTTTCCAAACTATATTTACCAGTTCATAGATGAGCTTTAATGACGATTACTATCAAACAAAAGAAAAAAAAACTAGAAGAAAATCGATTGAAAAACAAAAAAAAGAAAATGTTCTTACTCGTTTTTTTTAACCTATATAGATAAAGGTTTGTGTATCGTTGATTCATCTAATTAATTCCAATCATCATTATCATCATATCATAATTTGCATTTAAGATAATTAATTAAGAAATGACAACTTCTCGCGCCACCTACTGGACAGGTTAGAACAACATGAAACAAAATATATATTACTATAATATATTTAATATCTTTTTATGCCTTGTATTATGATATACTATTTTTATATGTATCTTTCAAAATCTTGCTTATTTTGTGTTTTGTTAAATAACGATGAGTAGATAGAGTATCGCATTATAAGTAGAGTATTAAAATATCAAAACTACATTTAGTAGTTTGACAATTGAAAAAAGTCAACCATGAAATTTTGAAAGTTAAAAAATATTCTCCATTTCCACAGGAAGAAAAAGAAGAAACGCTAGACATGTTAGAACAGGGTCAAGCGGAGAACAGAAGGAAGAAGCGTAACGCTATCATCAAGGTGTTACTCCAAGCGGCGTCGCTGACCTTCCTCGCGGAATGGGGTGATCGATCCCAACTGGCCACGGTGGTGTTGGCGACAAGGGAGAACGCTGTGGGAGTGGTGGTGGGTGGGTCACTGGGACACGCCCTATGTACCGGCCTGGCCGTCATCGGTGGAAGGATGGTCGCGCAAAAGATATCTGTTAGGACTGGTGAGTTGCTAATTTGACTCATCGCTTTGTGTGTGTCTTCATTACTTGGTAATGTGTGGAAATATTGGTAAGTAGCGTCGTAGCGGAGTGAAGAATTTTATATGCCCCTTTTTATATGCCGCCTCAAATATGGAATGGCTGTAGAATATTGGTAAGGAGGAGGAGAGGAGTGAAGAATCCGTCACCCCGTTTTTTTGTGAGTCGTCGAAAATGCGAAATGCCTGGAGAATATTTGATAAAGTTTGAAGGTGGTAGAACTCTTTGTGGTTCAACTCCGGAAGCACCACCGCCACACCTATTTCTGCCTCATAACAGTAGTGTAATGCGCTGCCGTGTTCTGGTCTGAAGGGTGTGATAAGAGACTTACTATTCCGAGGCATTCCATCTTAGTCCTCAAGGGTAGCAACGCATCTGTGGCTAACCTTAGGTAAGACTTTGCTCTTACCTAGGTTGATTACAGATGTCCATGGGCGGCAGTAGCCACTTACCATCAGGTGGACTGCATGCTCGTTTGTTACTTCCATACTATAAAAAATAACGAGACATCAGATCCCAACTGGCTACGGTGGTGTTGGCCATGAAGGAGAACGCTAGGAGTGGTGGGTAGGTCACTCGGAAACGCCCTATGAACCAACCTGGCTTTTATAGGTGGGAGGATGGTCGCGTCGTTTTCTTACGTGAAGCAGTTGTGGCGTTTCAGTGAAAAGGTCTGATTATCGGCTCAGTTTCATATAAAGCAATGATCTTTATCCTCGGAATTAACAATGCATCAGTGATTTACTCCAGATAGAACCCCTGTTCTATACGGATCGGCTTATAGATGTTCATGACCGGCAGTGACCACTTACCATCAGTTGATCTGCATGCTCGTTTGCTACTTAAATTTTACAAATAAAAATCCATCCTCACAAACTTTTGCTCTTACAATAATAGAAAGATATTACTAACGACAGCCATTTTAATTGTGTTTTTTTTTTGTCCACAGTTACGATAATCGGTGGCTTAGTGTTTCTGTTCTTCGCAGTAAGTGCACTCATCATCGGACCTGGGGAATAGGGCCTAACGAGACAATGAGTGGACAGTATAGAGATTGTATAGAGTGTAAAGAGATTATCTCAGTAAAGACGTTAAAGCAACGAGTGGATAAGTGAGTGAAGCGCGAGGCGGGCTAAGGGCGTCAATGTTCCGTATATAATGTTGTTAAAGGTAGAATTTCATTGTGGTTCGACTCCGATGGCATCATTTTCATATGTTTAATCTTATAACAGTTTTAAAGCTGCTCGGGTTCCGATTCTATAGTGTTCAGGAATTTTGAAAGGGTTTGCGGATTTTTTAAAAGCCTTAAATTTGAAACGCTTATGATACATTTTTGACTAATTTTTATTACGCATCTATGTTGTATGGGATTTTTACTGCGCTGGTTGGACGAATTTATAAGTATAAAGAATAGTGAAAAATTTTAAAAAGTGTCCCGATACTCTCCTCCTAAAATCATAAAAGAAAAAGAAAACTTTCTTAAAATACCTTTTATGTACGACTATAAAGAAAAAGTATATTTTTTAATAAGCCTTTCACATTAGTTAATTTTATGATTTCTTTCGAGAATTCTACATTCTCAATAGACGTAATAATACAGGTGTTTCTTCAAAATTCAAGTTTAATTTCCGGTTGGAATTTTTTTGTCGTATTAAATAATTGTTGTTTTTGGATATCATGATTATTTTGGACATCTTTCGCTCTTCCTTAAATCTTCAGCCGTCCATACACAGTTAAGACCCCATTCAGTAAAAACTACCCGAATACGTAGTCTACTTTTAATTCTAGATACGGAATACTAATCATTTTCATTTATATGTGACACGACCCGCTAACCAATAAGACAGTATGGTTTGTACAACCATCTCGTGTATTTACTTAAGTGGACAACGTGGTTCGATATCACCACATAAAGATCGACTAAAATAGTATTCTTTAGAATGATATGAGAATAAATTAATGAAACAAATGAAAGAACTATTTTTTTTAACATAACATTATATATAAATATGTACATATTTTATGAGGCGTGGTATAAAAAAGTCAATTAAATTAACACTTTTTATACCTCGAAACAGTAAAAAATAATAGTATTAACAATGAAATCTTAGAACATTACCTGAATAAGGACTTCGGCATAAAGTGCCTAAACAGGAATAGACAAGAGACCCAGAAAACCTTAAAACAAAAAAAAAACATTTTTTTATTGTAAGTAAAATACGGGTAGAATTTTAATGGCTGAGATTACTGCATTTGATTTGTATTGATATCAAATTTACAAATGAATCGTAACAAAAATAGCATTTAAATAGTTGTCGCTTAGTAAAAAGTTAGTAGATAGTAAAATATAAAACAGCTCTATATAAATCTATAGCAGCTCTGTGTAATTCAACAAAGTTTTTACTTCTTAATGACAAAATCTCGCGATACTTCATCCTGGTGTATTTAAATAACATTTACTTGTTTTTTTTTATTTTTGTTCATAAATCATTAATAAAATCTTCGCGATATTTGATGCTAGTAATTATAACAAAAAGTATTTGATATTTTTTAATATTAATAAAAAAATCTTTACATTGATGCTGGTTATTTCAATAAAAAGTATTTGTTTTTTTTTTTACAAATTATTGATAAAATCTTCGCGATACTTGATGCCGTCGCACGTTCGTTGATAAGGCGCTGAGTTTTATCAAAATAGCATTATCACAAAATCTAGAAATAGATCATGTTTCAAGTGTAATGATAAAAATGGCGTATATCTTGAATGCTGGGGCAGTACTTGTATATTTTAAATACATGAATCCTCTCGCTTTAACTGACTATTTTATGTTTCACTGTTTCGATGATCTGATTTAATTACTGAATGGATTTTAACGAAACGTTTAACGAAAAAAATAAAAACCTATGATTTGTATTTAAAATGGCATAAGGTACCTATATATTATTGATGTTGTCGTCCATACTTCACATTCTTATAATTATGTATCAAATAATTAGTCTCTCAGTTGACTTGTAATAGGAGAGGGTATGTGAGGTGGGGATGGCAACATGGCGGCGCTCGAGTTCGGAGAGAGCGGCACTCCGTTCGGAGACTTCAACAAGTGCACACGTTTAGCATAGTGATAGTTATGATTATGCTGTCCGTTATTATTAAGTACAAATTACGCATAAATTATAATACTGTTATTCTTGTATCTCTATTGTGAACATATACATCTACCCGCCGTCGAAACAACGATAACTGATAATGCCAAGCATATAACTGGTATCGATACTACTTTTCGAGTTAGCAACGGAAATGTGTGAACAAATGAGATACAAGAATAAAATGTTATACCGAATGTATTCTGATCATATTTTCATTTTTAAAATCTATTATTATTATAGAATTGACTGTATCCTCTAGCAGGCGCCATATTCAATTTTGAGTGTTGTCACATAAAATATAACCAGCAGACGATGAAGACTTTTCTGAATACATCTCATATGTCAGTATTCAAATTAGAAATTTAATAGTTATGAGCGTAAAAATGAACATAAGTACAACTCAAGCTAAAACCATATACAGGCAGTCCTCGTGCTTACGGCATGTTAGGTTCACGAAATACGCGACGTAAATCGAAACGACGTAAGTCGAGACCTACTTTTTCAT
>MOOZ01000746.1:132163-143432 GCA_002930495.1 Cecropterus lyciades | reverse complement strand
CTGGGTCTGCATTAGCTGAGCCGTTTCCATTTGCTCTCAACAAGATTTGTAACATCTTAAATTAATTGTTTCTCACTATATGTAACTTTTTGAGGCAATAAACTAATTATTATTATTATTATTATTGCTTTACGGTGAAGGAAAACGTCGTGAGCCTGCACTCCTGAGAGTTCTTTGAAAAGTTCTCAAAGGTGTGTGAAGTCTACCAATTCGCACTTGGCCAGCGCGGTGGACTGTGGCCAGAAACTCTCAATCAGAGAGAAGATCCGTGCACAGCAGTGAGACAGTAATGGGATGTGTATAATATTAGGAGCTATTCTGATATATTTGACGTTTGCATAGTTTACCCTCCTACCTTACGAACATAGTTGATTGAAACAGAATATTTAAATAGCTAATTAGGAAATAGCAACGATTTGCATCCGACTCTACTTAGGCTAAATATCTCGTTATTAAGAAATAATTGTAATTAAAGACGTCAGTAACTGAATGTTTAAATACTTAAAATAATTAGCGTGTGAGGTAATATCGGTTGAATGGGGTCAAGTTGCAATCACATGACATTCAAAAATTATAATAAGTTTCGTAAATTTACTGAGATGAGTTGAATTACAATATACTACAGAGACCTTGCTAGTTGGCGGAGGACTTGAAATACACGGATATAGGTGTGCTAGAAGTGGTATTGGCAGTCGCGGCGAGAGTGCTCGAACGGTCCGTCCAAGCGACCCCGGGAAGGACGGCGGCATGTGTGGCCGCATGCTGTCGTAAACACCAGCAGCGGTGTTACGATGAGCGTAAATGCTCACTAGGGAAGCCTGAAAAGGTGCATCGGGCTCGGAGGACTCCGATTGTGTTCCTTTGGAGATCGCGGAGACGGAGGTTTTAGTGCAGTAATAATCCTACATAACCAGTCGTCGCTTCCACGACGACGTGTGACCTTTTGAAGGTTTCCCCCTCGATAACACAAAAGGTAGGCCACAGATGACTTGCTACTCCTGAAGCTAATTCATAAATAACTCCAAAGTTAATTCATAAATACGGTTTTCAATTTTTTTTTTAATCAAAAAGTTAATCAAAATCAAAAAAATAACTCATATTTGCCTTTTCTAACACCGTGTTACCAACGCATGCAAACCTATAGTTAAAAGCGAAAAATCACTCATCTGACCTCCCGGTATAACTGCGTCATTGTTACCACCTAGATATGAGTTTTAAAAGCGCCGATCACTGCGCGCCATATATGAATGTAGCTCGAAAAAATGCAATTTTTCCTTTACATTGACTACATGAACATAAACCGCAGACCCATCTTTGACTAAGTGTGGTATTTTGAAGACTTTCCCCCCCTTGAATTCACATAGTACGTAAACGTACCCACGTTCCAACATTAAAAATAATTAAACACTACAATAAAACGCTTCCATTCATTCGATATTTATGTAAAGATGTAGTTCTAGGCGATACGGTAGCTCACGCCTCGCAATCACCGAGATTATAATTAAATTTAGCGTTTCACAACACGTTTACGAAGTATTATCTCTGTGGATGGTTTTATTCTACTATTTCTATGTTTAAGTTTGATATTTCAATTAGATAATTAAGTCTGCGCTTAAGGTCAAGTAAATCAAATTATTCATACGACTTTGTACACGTAGGTTACTTACGTATGACACTAATGATATTTATTTACATTGATTTAAAACTTGAATGTGATAAAGGATATGAAACGTATCTTTCTTTTTCTAATTTAGCAAAATGGGCAAAAAAATAGTTTTCATAAAAATTAATACACATTTTTTTTATATTTTTTCTATTTCAGTAAAATACCATATCTTTTTACTTATTTTATTTCATTTCTGTTAGCTTTTATTTGTTTATATTTCAGCATAGAAATCTTGGCAAGCCTAGTTCCACATATGTAAATTCATAATCTGTTAAGTATCGAAGACGTGAACGATGTATTCTTGATAGTAAATGACCACTGCCACCCATTGATATCTGCAATTAAACCCAAATATGTCCTGATGCCAATGGATTGAGCCCCGATCTAACGTCGATTGCATTGCCACTCATGGGGGCTAAGCTGAAATGCCTTGCTCTCTCCCTTACCACCCTTCAACCCTATATCGTTATACCGCAAAAATGCGTATGGTAGTGATGCCTACGGACTGAAGTTTTTTCTTTTTTTATTATATGGATAATAGCAAACGAGCATGCAGCCCACCTGATGGTAGGCTACTGCCGCCCATGGATATCTGTAATCAACACTAGGTAAGATATTGATCTTACCTAGTGTTGATTAAGGTCACGTCACATATGGTTAGCCACAGAATGCCTCGGAAAAGTATGTCTCCCTTACCACACCTGTCAGACCAGAACACAACAGCGTATAACACTGCTGTTATTAGGCAGAAATAGGTGTGGCGGTGGTGCTTCCGGAGTCGAACCACAAAGAGTTCTACCACCTACAAAAATAAAAGAAACAGGTCTAAAAGTACAAATACTCATAATAGAATTATTATTCGTGTATAGGTACAATAAATTCTCTGCAGCTGTTTACGTAACGTGACAGTTTTACGCGTCTTAAGATCATAATATGATGAAGTTATTAAATATAATAAATTATACTCGTAGATTCAATTCAAATTAAAATTGAAATTGTCTTAAAAAAAAAGAAAGACATTATTGCTATTATTATACAATGCCAGTATTTCATTAAGCCAAGATTCATATATTTGTTGATTCCAATCGCTTAATTCACAATAAGACCAGGGGTGAATGCCTTTAAGACAAAGCCACGCTCTCTGCAAAATATCACAATAATTAATGTGTATGCACAAGTGGTATTTGCTACAAAGGAAAATATTTTTGAATTGGATTTCCATCTCATTTTCTTTGCCCTCAGAAGCAGAAATCAGAATTAAAAGCAAAGTTATCGAAATTTAAAAATATACAGCGTTTTTTAAGTATTGTTCATGGGAAAGAATTATAAGGATACGACCTATAAATGAAAAAAAAACAGTGTACCTATATTTTTATTTTCGATATGGAACCCAGTGTTAGGTAATATAATTACTTAAAATTATTGTTATGGACCAGTGCAATGCAAAGAGCGATCAATCGACAAAAATGTTTAAAATTATCTAATTTTATTATTGGTCAAGAATAATTAGTCTTAATTAGTGTAAATTAATCTTTTTATCCAAATTTGTCATTCAACGTTGGTTTAAGCGATTTTTATGAAAACATACGCCTAAATATGAACTAACTCATTAAAATTCAATTCAATGTGTTCAAGATTACCAAAGTACCTAAGTTGGATCTATAGGTGCCCACTATACCTACACTAATATCCAAATAGAGACACAATACAAAAGATACGTTATTCTCATCATGCGCGATGCAATTGAGAGGTCATCGGCCGCTCTAACAATATTGACACAGGCAAGAAGAACCGATATCACCGCATACAAATATCGAATCCAAATACGACAGTTGTGATGTGTGAGGACTAAAAGATCCATTTAAATATCGCGTAGAGGTTAACGGCTACGTCTTCCTGTGTTGTTGTTGGTTTAATTGTGTAGGTGACTTTGAAGTTTATGCCGGGACGCCTTCGTGGTTTTCGTTATTTTAACCTTTCGTTCTACATTGAATACTTAATGAGACGTAAAGTGCCGATGGCTTTACATAGGTATGGTATTAAATTAACAAAATAACCTAATAAGTATTGTTTTAATAATTGAGGTATCTAATTCTATCTACAAATGTCAATAAACCCACAAAATCGCTAGTGATTAATATCATTGGTACTTATCACTATTGTTGTTTTAAGTAACTGCAATTTTATGGTGGATAATGGTATTTAATTCACTATAGGGCTTCAACATGTAAGCAAAGTACAGACATCTATCATTACGCTTGTGTATAAGACATTGAAAATTAAACCTATTAAAGCATAACAGGAATCATTAGATAAGGAAGTACGAAATCATACAAGAAAAGCGTGATATATTCTCAAACGAAAGTGAAAGAAAGTCGTATGACCAATACATCATTTTCATCACGCGATCAACATAGCGGAAGCGTTGGCGCGAAATTGAATCTTAACTTTTTTCTTACTCGCGAATGCAGCGAAGACATTCCTGCCGGCCCGTGTCAGTTACCGCTGTGTTCGTTAAGAAAAAACGTTGAACGTCATGCAATTACACACTAGCCACGATAATAGTCAGGCGAGACGTTACTTCTGCTGGTATTACTCAACTACTGTTACTGCTATAAGTATAGTATTTTCTATTTTTTGCTACGTGAAGAAAAGTAATTACATATATATATATATATATAAATCATGTATTATTTATAAAGTAAAACGTGACCAACGGTCACATCATTAAACATAACAACTGGAAGGGAATACTGATAAACTGTCCAGCAAGATAGCACGAGGAAAGTAAACATTATTATTATAGTTGAACATATATCTAGTATCGGTCTAAAACATCGATTTGGACAACATCCATTGTTTGAGATTACCCGCAGCCACCCTAGTCTATATTTTGTAAACTAACGCGTGAACATCCCGTCTGTCTATTTTTTCCGTTATCGACGCCATGTTTGTAAACGTCAGCTCCTGTTCATGAATGAATTTCGCGCGGTTTCCGCAATATGTACAAACGTTTAACAATGAAAGTGGTAGCTAATAGATTAACTAACAATCGATAAAGTATTTTATCCAATTAATATTTCATGGCATTGCTTTTTGCACAGGAATTTTACAAAAGTATTCATAGAGTTTTACCGTGTTCCTGGTTTCATCCTTATTCCGTCGTCTCTACATGTTTAGACCCTCGAATTGAATCCATCAATGACAAATAATTAATATATGACAAAATATACCTACCACATGTCTTTTATGGAATTTTGGTCATTTTCCTTAATTGATTTGTCGTTATGAATGAAACTGTATTATTTTATTACCTACTGCTATGTAAATAAACATTATAGTACGATTTAATTCATTCCCTATTTATATAATGTTTATATTAATAATTTACAGAAATTATGCGCTCAATGTTATCATTTCATTAGTAATTTGTGTAATTGTTATCCAATATCCCATACAAGGGTGCAGTGTACGTCAAAGCGCCCTTACCTATATGGGATGGCCTACTACATGTGTATACATGGGGGATATTTCTCATAATCCTCTCATGCTATATGTTATTTGTTTGATATATGTGAAAAAATAATAAAAGTAAGTTTAGTAGACGCTGGTGAATTATTAATAGTAGGAAGATATTAGTATTATCGTACCTACTAACCTAGATATGCAGGTAAAAAGAATAAAATAATAAACTAGCCTTTACACTTTAAAAAGGCAATTTTAAATGATTACTAAAAATTATGTTTGTCCCAATCGATTGTTTGCTTCAAGATCCGTATTATCTGTCTTAAGGTGTTATCAAATCGATTAATGTCATGGTAAAAGATTAAACTGTATTTTTAAGAAAGTATGATTATTTTACAGACATGTTTAGTATAATAGCACCGATATTTCTTCTTTTTGATCATATTTTCAATAAAACGACTACAATTACAAAATACTTGGTTCCGTTTATATCTCTTTCAACTTTTCCGATTATTCTTATAAGACGTACCAAATTTACATAAGACTCCAATAAAGGATATGTTCAAGTAAGATAGGAAAGCCGAATTGGCCACGTGTTGACAGATGGAGGGTGATGTGTTTGCTCAAGACGTTTGACCGATTACTCGAGGTCGATCGTAAGATGCCCCTCTGGACTAAAGGTGGTAAATGAAATGAAATGTTCAAACTGATCTTTATTGGAACCTATATCAAGGTATTTACATATATTAGGTAGATACTTTTATATCGACTTATGCTAGGCCTTGATGCCGTTTTCATATAAAATATTTACATTTTTCTATATGAACTAAACTTAGTTATACTTGTCATTGCGAGAATCTATATCTAGAAATGTATCCTATGTAAGTACAAATGTGTTATGTTAGATACTTTCATACCTACTCCTCACTTTCGAACCATAAGCATCATAGACCAGAGTAGGTACGAGGAAGGGGAACCACAATTTCTAAGTAGATATCAACGTACCTATAATATAGTAGCACAGTAAGGTATATACCTGTTATATATACATGTTATGTAATATTAGGCTTTGGATAACAAATAACATTGAAGTTATATGTACCTAAATACCTACGGATATGATTCAAGATACATTACTAGGTATCTTGATTCATATCAATAATGATAATGGCGGTTAAAATTGCCTACGTATTTGCGGTCATATGCAGCTTGTTAATTGATTTGTGATCATTACAAAACTGGGAGAATGCACGTATTATCTCCAGTAGAAGATCAATAAAAAAATATTTAAGACAAATAACACTTTGTTAAATAAATTGGACTTTGAACAAAACGAAAATAATTAATACTTATATTGACACGATTTATCTTAAAAGATCAAATGAATAAATCTATATTAATAAACATTGCTATAGTAATAAAAGATGATTATTATCACTTTAGGCATACCAAGAATAGATAATAATGTATATTAGAATTACAAATAAATGATAACTCACAAAGTAATTGATAACGATAAAGCAAGTGATAAGTTTTAAGAGCGAAGCATCGATGTAATCTTGTTTTTTATTCATTTACATTATGGAAATAACTAAATGAGGGTTGTTTTTATTAATTACGTTTTGACTTTATTGCTGACCAAAACCTTTTATATGCGAGAGAATTACGTAATAGTACAAAGTTTGACACTTTGTTTCTTTTTGTCAAACTTTTTAATTAAATAAATTACCTTACATCTTACCTTACCTTGCGTTAAATTGAATTAATTTATTTATTAGTTACAGAATGCCTCACATTGTCATCAAGTCATGCTTATATCAATGAATTATTGTTTAGTGCCTACATTACGAACTTCTATTTAATTTACCACACGAAAATATGGACAGTTTGATACTTTAATAGATACCGACGATAGATAATATAATTTTGAAGATCACTAATTAAGGATATTGATTATCATTAGATATACAGAAACTGTACATTATTTATACCAAATAAATATTCATCAGATTTAAATATTATATAAATTCAATTACCTAAAACAACCTAACTGAATTATCTATCTAATATAGTTTCTGATATTCCTATTGACATAAATGATTTTTTAATCTCCAATAAGTCATCGGGGTATATTTTTGCCTCAAAGGCTGTCGCCATATTGTTTTATTAATCTCATTGATAACACGCGCTAAATAATGTCGATAAAGACGGAACCACTCAGGCAGGCATCTCCATAATATCATTTCGCTCTCAACAATGATCCACCTGAACTCGCCCGTCGGACAATCTGTAGCAGGGCGACGAAACGATCGATGCTATCCGTCTCGCTCACTCGCTCACCGCCCGAGATGCGCTCTCTCCTTCTCTCCGCGCGCGTTCTCGACCAATCGGAGGCCATCTTCTGCTCCCCCGAGAGCAGAGCGACAGTGCGTACTCTCATCACAATCACAAGGAGACGACATCTCGCCGTGCGAGGTTGTCGTCCGCGAAGATGCGGTACACATCCAACGCGACCGAACGTTATTTTTAAACCCTGCAATAGTGCCTTAGAACATTTTTAGTGTTTAGAAAACTGTATCTGTGCTCAATTATAACCAAGTTACCGTGTTTTGTGAGAGACTGGGAGTACTGGAAGCTCCGGTGTGCGAAATTGGACTTTTTTGGTATAAATAAGGCACAGGCTGATAGCGCAAAAATCATCCACGATTGGGTAAGTTATTCCGATTAGATTACAATGCAAATTATCGTTTGTTACCGTCGACGGGTCGTGTTTTTAAGTGCTTGTGTACACTTGCTTATTATAATCGAGTAGGCTCCGCCAGACGCGGCAGTTTGCTTTTCAATTCTTTGACCCTCAGTCCGTGAAAAAATACGCGACATTAAAAAAAGAACCAAATTAGAAAAATAATTTTGATGATATTAAGAATTAATGGATTAATGTGAATATATGCTATTGATCGGAAGCTTTTAAAAGAAGAGTTTAGGAAAAATTGTGTGTGCGTTTGAATTATGAATTTTTTTACATGATTATGGTGAAAATTTACGTAAATGGGTTTATTTTGTGTATGTTATAGACAGTTAACTAAAACGAAACTTAAAAAATATGAATTGTAAGATTTACTTCATAAAAATCGCTAATGCTTAATAAATAATATATTTTTATTTATATAAATATCTATTTTATTAATTCTTCAGATAATCGTTATTTAAAGTTTTTTCATATATATATATATATGTATTATATTGCAACATAATAAAATTATTTAAATAATGATTAAACGGTGGTAAAGTGTCGTATAATTAGCAATTAATATAAAAACCTACATTTTGACCTTTTATACCTATATTATTTGAATCCGTCGGCATCATTTCACTTCAACTTCGCCGTCATTTAAAAAAATTATAAATGCTTTCTTTTGTGAATTATTTTGTAAAACTAATTGTAATTTATACAAGAAACCAAGCAAACAATTAGCAAACAAACCTTTCTGCGAAATAACTGCCAATATGGAAAAAATACTTTCCAAATTTAGTATTTTCTTACTGGAATGTTATTTTAAATTATTTATTAATTGGAACGATACCTACATATAAAATATAGTTTTACATATTTATTAAATGCAGTACCTACCTTCTGACTTTAAAAGATAATTTATATAACTCTAATTTAAACAAATATCTAATTATTTTTTTATATAATAATTCGCCAGTAACTGTAGTAACCGATCAAAGTGGAAATGAGAATCCTATAAGAATTTAAACATTCTAAAGTTAATTAAATTATTCTTATTTTAAATTTGGTTTAGAATTGAAGTTTTGTATTATGTATTTAGTGCCTATAAATTTAGAAATTGAATTTATCTGGGGAGTGAAGTAATATATTTACTAAATTGATATTTTATATTGTAACTATTGTAAAATATTGTTATGTAAACATTACCAACTTTTAAATTAATTTACCATTGATATCTCTTTAGGTTTAGCATTATGCAGCCCCGGATCTTCAATTTTCATTGGGTGGGGGGGGCAATAACTGAATAATGCCGCCCCGCCCCCTTAAATTTATTTTGACCATACAGTTTGCAAAATTTGCCGTTGAAATTTTCCACCCTCTGAACTTGCCGCTGGGGCATAGGCCCCGGCTTGCAAAGATCCGGCACTGGCATTATGCTTTACGATAACAGCTTAAAAAAACACAATTGTGGTTCAGTCATTTTTAACGAAATATTTAAATTATTTTACGAAATGAATAAAATACGAAACTTTCCTCGTGTATCGCTCTTTCATTATTATAGAGCATACCTATTAATCCGTTGAATAGTTTAGAAGAAGAAAAAGCTGAGAAACAAAAAAAAAATGTTATATATTCTATGTAAATTACAAAATGTAAATGTACAAAATTTTAGTAATTTTAATATAAAATGAAAGATTTTTTTTAAACATACCTACTCATCATCAATTAGGCTCATAATAAGCCATTGCGCTTATTTCTAAGTACACTTTTCTAGAATTAGTTAATAAACACATGGCATGATGATAATGACTTCTAATAAGACATTTCTTTATATGATGTATCATTTTTACCCATTAACTAATTGGTGAGACTAATCTTATTAGACTGTTCATTGAACAGGTACCACCTGTATGTACCTACCTATATAAAGGAAAAGCAAGGCATCATGATTTTGAAATATGACTTCGGATATTTACAATTGACGGAGGTACATTAGTCTAATTGAAGTGTTGAACGCTGCTACTCTGGTTTGAAGAGATAAGACATACTTACCTTAGGCATTCAAAGTTATCCTCAGGGGTAGCAGTGCATCTGGCGGACGTCTTGTAATGCTCATATTTGGGGCTGATTACATTATTTCTCATTTTTCTCTATTATTTAATAATAATAATCCACTTTATTACCGAAATACATTGGAAAATATAATTTTAAAACGATATAAAAGGCGATTTCATCCAGAAAACTTTACATTATGAACTTAAAGTGGAAATGTAAAATAGTATAGTTACGGTGCAAATAATAGTTTAATGGGTAAATAGCAGTTAATATTGACAAGATGGTAGAACGAGTATGTTTCGACAGGTACCCACCGCCACACAAATATAGTTCTCGGGAGTAGCAACGCATCTGTGATTGACCTTTTTTTTTTTTCTCGAGGGGGAAACCTTCAAAAGGTACCCGACGCCGTGGGAGCAACGCCGGGTTATGTGGGATTTTTACCGCACTAAAACCCCCCCCGGTGGCCTTCCTTAGCACTTTATGAAGGACTCCGGGATCTCCAACAGAACGCAACCGGAGTCCTCCAAACGCGATGTCCCTTTCGGACTCTTCCCCGGTGAGCATTTGCGCTCACCACACTTTCTGTTTTTTACGAAGCCATGCGACCACATATGCCGTCGTCCTTCCCGGGGTCACTTGCTGGACGGTTTGAGCTCCCACTCTTGCCGCCCGCAACTCTGGAAGCCCCCTTTCAGTCGCCTCTTACGACAGGCAGGGGATACCGTAGCCCTATTCTGGTCCCGGAACTGCAGGGACATTGCGTCGCGGGGCGTCATCTGCGTCCACGGCGCCTCCTCCTTCGCGCGGGATCATCTGTGATTGACCTTAGAAACTCTATTCTATATGAAGTTGCTTGTATGCTATGTTGCCTCCCATGGACATTACCATCTGATCGACTGCATGTTCGTTTTCTACTTTTATCTGATAAAGAAGTTATGCCCAGCGTTGGGAAAAAAAAGCAATATAATCATTGCTACGTGCCTAAGATTACATTAACCACACACGATAATTGATCAATCAAAACAGGTAATGAGATAAGAATCTCGTGTCATCTTATTGAGACACCATATCTCGTAACAGATAGTTCTCAAGTTAGAGATTAGGTATAACAGGTTGGTTGGTGTCTAATCCGTATTTGTAACTAGAATGCGACGGTATGGGTGGTTTTTCAATTTTTAGAATCAGTAATACAGATTGGTTGGTGTCTAAACTGTATTTGTAACTAGGATTCAACGGTATGGGTGGTTTTTCGATTTTTAGAATCATATATAGATACAGCATCATTCTTTTCAATCAGAGTACTTTAGGTTGTAGTGGTTAGTAACGTTAGTGGTAAATCTTTTTAT
>MOOZ01000746.1:113004-131494 GCA_002930495.1 Cecropterus lyciades | reverse complement strand
TCTGTTTCGACTTCAGGCAGAACCTCTGTTCTATATGTAGTTGATTACAGATGTCCATGGACGGCATTGGCAACTTACCATCAGGTGTACTGCATGCTCGGTTGTAGCAAACTGATATCTGCCTTATAAAAGCGGTGTTAAGCGCGACTGTTTAAGCCTAAAGACTGTGGTAACACTGACAAGGGACTAATAACTATAACACTATGGAGTAACATTGATGAGTTCTTACAGAGGCGTTACACAGTCCAGGGGATAAAACACAACTTACCGCCAGTGCCATAAAAAAGTCTGACGAATAAATATTTAAACAAAATTAGTTATATTATGTTTGTTACATTTCTTATATAAATTGGTTTAAGAAAACCATTTATTTGACATCTTATCTTTTATCCGACGACCCGCGTGGCGGAGCGGTCACCATACTGGTCTGACACGCAGTGGGTTCCGGGCAGACAGACATCTGAATGATGAATTTAGATTTGTTCTGTGTCTGGGTGTTTGTGTATTCGTCTTTGCGTGCCCATGGCACCCACGACACAGGAGAAAATCCTTGTGCGGGTCTATGAATGTAAAAAGCGTTTAATAATTAAATTAAATATTTATACACTTGTAAAGATATTATGAACAGATAATACAAGCTACTGTAATGATCTGATAAGAATCCGCTTCATCTCAGATTGAGACATCGTATCTCGTAATTGTGATGCGTATCTCGAGTGGCTGATAGCTTTTGACGTAATTTGAGATGTTTTATTTATATTGTAACGTCATCATAACTAAATGTGTGTAAAAAATTGTTCAAATCGATGGAGATTAAATTTAAATTTCAGTAGCAAGATTTGACCTACACATATCTACTACACACACTAACGTACTATCAAGGGATGTTGAGTAAAAGGTTCTAAAACATAATCTGTTTTATGTTTCTAAGTAGGAACCTTAGGAAAACTCAATAATTTCATAATGATAAACACTTGTGTAGGTAATATATAATAGATAATAGAATTTACAAAAATGATCTGATAAGATTCCTCTTCATCTCAGATTGAGACATCATATCTCGTAATTGTGATGTATATCTCGAGTGGTTGATAGCTGTTGACGTAAATTGAGAATTTTTATTTATAAAATAACAAAATAGGTAAATTCTCGTTCTCATTAGGCATTGCTTTTTCCGATAACTTTACTCATCCAGTTTTATTATAACCACAATCAATGCAAAAACCACATATACCCGTTACATGCAATGGATCAACTCCTCGATAATATAAATCTAATAGAATAGTCATGTATTATATTTCTGTATACATAATATTTAAAGCAAACAGATACTGGACTGGACTAATCATCGCAAAACTTAAACTACGGTTTTAATTGTGATAGAACTCTGTGGTGGACTTCGGATGCACCACCTATTTCAGCGTAATAACAGCAGTGCTATGCATTACTGTGTTCTAGTCTAAAGGGCGTGGTAAGAGAGATATACAAATCCGACACGTTCCGACTACGTCTTCAGGAGTGGCAGCGCATCCGTGGTATCGTGTGAGACTCTGATCTGATTGATTGTAGAACCACTAGTGATGTGGACTGCATGCTCGTTTCATCATCAACTCATTATTGTCCCACTGCTGGGCACGGGTCTTCCCACAAAATGAGAGTTTCAGGCCATAGTACCCCGCGCTGACCAAGTGCGAATTGGTAGACTTTACACACCTTTGACAACTCGTTTTTTTTAGAACCCTCAGGTGTGCAGGTTTCCTCACGATGTTTCCCTTCACCGTAAAGCAGTGATTAATTTCTAATACGCACATAATTTTAGAAAAATCAGTGGTGCGTGCCTGGGATTCGAACCTCGGACCCTCGATTGAGAGACCGAGTTTCAATCATTAGTCTATTACTGCTCAAAAGTGCTTTCTGAGCATTTCCATATTAAAAAAAAAGAAAAAAACTACTGAAACCTAGAACTGAAATATGGATAAACCCATACAAATTCAATTTTTATTTGTTACGTCTTTTCCTGAAAACGTTCACCATTTGCTCGTAAACGTAATTTAGTTTTTGAAATTAAAAGTTGTATTACCGCCTATGTTTTGAACGGAAATTAGATTTTTTTGTTTATTTATATACATATAATCTAGATTTATTAAATAACTTTTTCATCGTCATATTATCAACATGAATACCATCGCTTATAAATATATAAAAAAATACAGCATCATTATGTTATTTTCCTAAACATAATTAAGTAATTACAAGACTCGCCGAAAATCTTTTCTTGGTAATTATTTCCCAGTACTTATATAAATAATCTTAAAAATGTTGCATCAGCTAGCCATTATCGTTCAGTTGAGCATGGTTCAACTGTTATGAAATTTAGCGACCATCTAAGTCTTCGGGAGTAGCAACGCATCCGTGATAGACATCGGATAGAACCCCCGTTCTATATAAAGTTGCTTACCATGGGCAGCAGTAACCACTTATCATGAGGTGGACTTCAAAATGATGAAGTAGCTAACCAGTTTGTCAATCCACCTAAAAGTGTCCCCTGCCCATTGAAATCGGTGTCCATCTGCACTAGACAGACGCTAGCTGAAGTCGATTACGGATGCGTTGCCACTCCTGAAAAATAAGATAGTCGCCTCATATGTAAGTCAGAAAATATCCACACCACTCCACCGAAGCGCAAGAACTCGTATAGGTGCGGCGTTGGTACCTCCCCCGTCAAATCATACTGATTCTTAGCATTTTACTTTTTTTATCTGACTGAAAGTGACCGTTCCGGGCCATGGACTTGTTAATGGTATTGAATTTATTCTCTCATACCTTTCCTACCCTGGTCGGTTTACAACATATAATATCTACCTATATACATATATTTCTATTTTCTTCGTTAAACCATGTGATAAAATAAATAATTAGTTAAATATTTAGATAGTTATATAAACCTAACGAATAATTTACTGCAGAATAATTACTAATTCAGTAATGTACCAATAATTACCAGTACAATTATTATGAATACCACTTTTACTACATTTTTGATTTAACTTTGCATTGCCTAAATTAATATTAAATATTTGAATAACCAACGGATAACATTCCGAATATTTCAAAATTCAAAATTATTACCTACTACTGTAGGCGTCCACAAATCCTTGATAAAGCTTTGATTTCGACGACTCGCGTGGCGGAGCGGTCACCATACCGGTCTGACATGCAATGGGTCCCGGGTTCGATCCCCGGCCAGACAGAAATCTGAATGATGAGTTTAGGTTTCTGTTCTGGATCTGGGTGTTTGTGTATTCGTCTTTGTGTGTCCATGGCACCGACGACACAGGAGAAAATCCTACTGTGGGGCTATGAGTGTAGAAAGCGTGTGTGTTTTTATTCCTTTAACCCCTATTTCATATGAAAGTGAGAACGTTCATATAAAAGGGGGTTATGTGACTATTATGATATTTTTGTGCACCAAAAATGGCCTAATCTAATGTACCGTACCCACAACTAGTCTTTTCCTACGGCTCTGCCCGCTCGTTTACCACATTAAAGAATATCCTGTGTTAATGCAGATCTTATACTATGTGTATACAAACTTTCATCCATATACAATAGCTTTTTTTGTGAATGAGTAAGAAACATCCATTTATCTTCACCTTTATAATATTAGTAAGATAATTATGTATTTTTCTAAGAAATATAGAACTAAAAAATTACACAGCATTGTGATATCGGCGATCCGTGACAAAGTTGCCATAATATCTGTAGAGGCTGTTCACGACAATCTCGTGAGGAGATAATGCATTTATACGTGGATAGAAATAACTACAATATAGGTATTTAACTAACTTAAGTTCTTTTCTCTCAAACAATCTCCTTACGCTTAATTATGAAAAAACAGAACTTCTTATCTTCTAACTATAACACATGGTCATACACATCACATACTTGCACACACACGCGCGCACACACACACACACACACGCACGATCGCACTCGCACATACCTCTTAAAAACATTTTGAAACTTAAGGATAAATAATTATCTATTGTACCTTTTTATATTACTTATAGATTCTTAGACTGTAATACCATCAAAACTTCAAATTGTTGAAATGTCTACGTTGAAAGAGCGGAGTACCCAGTAACAGAGGTTTACTAACCCAGTACAGTAACCCTTGCCACTCGCTTGTATTAACTTTTGAAATAAAATAAACTTTTTTTATGTAATTTGCCGTGTCTTGAAATACCTCTCCCTCTTGTGGACGTAGTAAGAGCGACTAAGGGACAAAATCCTACCAATGGGCTGCAGCGTCTTCCTGCGTAGCATCAACTCCCTCTACGATCACCAACATGCGGTAACGTTTAGCAAAAACTCCTATTAAGGGAAGTCTATGTCCAGCGGTTATCGCAACCCTTAATACCGCTGTAGATACTCTGAAATAAGAAAAAATCTCCAGACCCATTAACCTTTAAAGATTATAAACCTGAGTAAAGAGGTAAAATAAACCAAATTTGATGTACTCAGTACAAAATACATACATCTATGTTGTAACAATAAGACTTGTCTTAAAACTAACACACATGTACAGGTACTTATTGGCACGTTTCGTGGCGATGAACAAATTTATTAATAAATTATGTGTTTGTAATAGCATTGTCAGTGCCATCCGATCACGTTGCAACGATAAGCCTGAAATCCTTGTGATAACTGGCGATAAATAAGAGTAATTGATTCTATGTAGGTATGGCCGTAATCGTGGAACTCTTACAGGTGTAAGGGCTTGTGACTCTTCAGATAGTACTGAGAGAATAGTTATGTCAGCGGTTGGATGTTCACAGCTTGACAAAGATCTTCCGTAGATTTTGAAGTGAATTTTCATTATAATACCTATAAATATGAAGGATAACACACCAATATCGCTTAAGTTACCTTAGAGATCTCTATATACCTTACGACAGATTGTAAGGTTGTACCCCTTTATAGATAATAGTTATAGTGCACATGGTACTCGTCTTCACAAAATTAATAATTCTTTTATGGGTCAATGTATACGCTTTTACAATAAACTTCCAGCTGAGATCAGAAATTTGTCATGCAATAAGTATAAAGCAGTGATTAAGAACAAATTGTGCCACAAAGCATATTATAAAATTTTTGATTACATAGAAGACAAAACAGCCTGGGACTGAGCAATTATATATATTTTAATACTTAATTAAATGTCAAAGTGTAGCGTATCTTGCCAAAAAGCGTCTAGTTTAGTCAAATGTAAGGCAAGATACTGGAGCTAGCTATTCTTGCCCATGTAATAAACGAGATGGTTAAAAAATATATATATACAAAGTAATACAAGGAAAAAAGATAAACCCACTGAGTTTCTTGCCGGATCTTCTCAGTTCTTCTCAGGAGTCGTATTCCGATCCGGTGGTAGTGTAAAAAAATATTGTAATTGACAATTTCTAAGTGCCACCGTAGGCCTATGCAAAATAAGGATATTTCATTTCATTTCAGTTAGGTTTATAATGATGACTTGTAGTCACGTGAAATATATATCTAGATTCAATTGGACCCGAAGGTTTGATGACGAAAAAGGCCTTAAATATTCGCACCTCCTTAAAGGACAGGGGTGGACTTAAGAAAATTTTTCAGAATTGGGATTTGGAGAGGATAGGAGGTTGATCCCCTGACCCACTGGATTAGCTAGACTAAATTGCGTCAGCTAAGTTTATTTATAGCTGATAGCCTTATTTATAGCAGATTGCCTTATTTATGGTTAGCAACGTGACAAATAGGGAATAATATAGAAATAATCCTATGATGCGAATTCACGGTTAACGTTAGTAACAAAACTGCATTTTCCTCACAAAGAGAGCCGCTTATCGACTAACAGCCAGATAAGTAATAAATATTGTATTACGATTCATACATGTTCTTAGTAAAGTGTAATTCTCGATCAAAGGACACCGCCGAGCGGCTTCCTTTGTCTTTTGTTAGACTTTTGCGGAAATGAAAAATTTCCCAATCTGGAATTCAGTGTTTCTTGATGTTGACACTGTAAGAAGTCATGTGAAGAACCTGGAGCCACCACCACTGGCACCACCTCCACACTTTTATTAGCCTTATAACGAAAATGTTCAGCGCTGTTATATTCTGGTTTAAAGTAGGGTTGTAACGGAACTTCGCCTCCGCCTCCGTAACTGCGGAACTTCCGCAAAAAATCGAACCTCCACTTCAGCATCCGCCTCCGCAAAATGTTTTCGGAGTTATAACGGAGGTTTATTTACGTTGATCGTGACGTACAACACGCAAGGAGGGACGGTAGGCGTCGCGGCCGCTCAGCTACATGTTGCATCTAGATGAATATCTTTATTGTGATAGAGATATAACATCAAAAATAACTTTTTTCTCCCATATTTCGCACTTACTTATCGGAGCCATCAAGTTCAGTGCTAAGTGAACAATTAAGTGAACAGTGACAGACGGAAGGCGACAAATTCGCAAAGCTGTTGTAAATGAATATAATTTTCCTCTTCTTAATTTTGATTCGTAGTAATTATTTGACTTTGTATAAGAACTGTGTTTTGTAAAATTCACGTCCGCCTCCACCTTCGTGGCTTCCGCATCCGCCTCCGCTAAGATGATCTCCGTTACAACCCTAGTTTAAACCCTAGTAAAGGGTGTAGTAAGGAAAACGTACCTATCCGTTCCAACTTAACCCTGAGGGGTGGCATATGCCGACCTTAAGTTTCGAATCTTATCTGGGGTTGATCATTCATTGGGCGGCAGTGATCGCTTACTTAGGTGAACTGCATGTTTGTTAGCTATTTCTAAACCACGAAAAAAAACTAGCAATTTATGACCTAAATTCAAAGCTGACTGTAATTGTCTTATCTGGGGTTGATCACAGGAGTCCACGGGTAACAGTGGCCGCTTGACTAGATTGTTACTTGTAAATTATAACAAAAAAGCAATTTATGAGCTGAGAAATATAAAGCTGACTGTAAGTAAAAATAAAATATACAAAGTACATAACACAGTTAAGTGACATGAATAAATCCATAGCGATGCATTACATATACCTCCTCGTATGACGATTGTCATAAACAAAGGTTTAGTGCGTATTGTATGCATAGGTTCAAGTGACTCTGTTCTGCATTTGACATTCCTAGCTGGGTGTCGTGTTCGTGTATAGAACTAGTCTTTGCCGCGGCTCCGCTTAGGTCATGCTTAAACGGTAAAAAGTATTCTATATATTCAAGCTTTAATCTGTGTGACAATTTTTACTCAAACACAATCAGTAGTTTTAGCGTAGAGAAGTAACAAACATCCACCACACCTCATAAATGGCCTTAATAATATTAGTAGGGTAGAACTTGCATAAAGAGAATAGTCCCAATTTTAGTAAGTAAACCTGTCTTTTAATTAATAGGATTGTTAAGGGAATTTTATAGGACTTTTGTAGGCAACTTCGCTAGACGTCGTTCGGCGTTTTGAATGGCCTGTCTACAGAGAGTTCAATTTTTGATACTTCCTTACTTCGAAATCTATGTTGTAATTTTGAAAAACAATATATTTAATAAACTTAAATAATGTTAAGTTACGCCTTTTTTGGACATTTGTGAATAACCTACCTGGATCTAACAACACAAGTACGTCCTAATGCCGTTTAGAACTAAATTAAAACGCCATGTGACGTGTGACATAATCAACCTATGTAAGGTTTGTTATATCGATTTCCAGAATCAATTCTAGTTCACATAGATGACCCTATTTGTTCTTATTCTAGACGTGTTGTATAATCCCTGATACATTGAATCTTAATACAGAGCGATGAGCATAAAGCCATTGATTTAAACGTAGCATCGATTCAATAAACTAGCCAATTTATAGCTTCAGTTATGTTAATACTATGTAATACTACAATGTAATGAAAAACTACATAAGCATTTATTTGTTAACAATAGACATTATTCTAATAATAATGTGTCCGTCTGTGCGCATACCAGACGTAGGTTATTAGCACGCATTGTCTGCATCATGCGGTAAAAGGCTCTATACACTACTCAGTCTTAAGCTTAAGCCCTATTTGGATCGAACAGCTCATACAAACCTACTTTATTTTTCTCAAAACTTATTTTTTTTATTATATGGATAGTAGCAAACGAGCATGCAGCCCACCTGATGGTAAGTGGCTACTGCCGCCCATGGACATCTAATCAACACTAGGTAAGATCAAATCTCACCTATGATTAGTCACAGATGCGTTGCTACCCCTGAGGACTAAGATGGAATGCCTCGGAAAAGTATGTCTCCCTTACCACACCCTTCAGATCAGAACACAACAGCGCATAACACTGTTGTTATTAGGCAGAAATAGGTGTGGCGGTGGTGCCTCCGGAGTCGAACCACAAAGAGGTGTACCACCTTCAATTATCGAATTATAGTTATTTGGGCAATTTTCTACCTGACATTAAGTTGGTTGTATGGTATGTAGACTTATCCGAGGCGTTCCAACTTACTTTTCAAGGATAACAACACATCTGTAGCCTACTTGAAGTAAGATATCCATGGCCGGCAGTAGCCACTTACCATCAGTCATCATCATTGCTACTTCCATCACAAATAAAACATATACGGGTTCTAATCCATTAAATCCAAGATGAATTTATTTTTACCGTATACATATTTTGCCTTTCATAAAGTTTACAAAAAAATAATTAAAAAAATGTACTTATATTAAAATATAACACATAATTGGATCAATATTTCAACTAAGTACATTAATCTTTATCTTTTGAAACAAACATTCGAATTAAGAATAACTGTATGTATAAGATAAGATTGGAGATAACAGGACAGTCCTAGATTCTCTTCCTTGGGTACACTTGTGCCTCGTTATTCGATTAAGGCTGCTTGCCAACGAACGATTTTGTTCAGTTTATCGGACCGACTATTACGACTTATACAACTATTACGACTATTCTTATTATAAAGGTAATTGCAAAAGATCTTCCGTCCCAGGTGCGATGTGTGAGTGAGTGATAATTAAACTATTCAGTGGGAGAATCACAAGAACACTGTTCAATGTCAAATGGTACGGCTACGGCGTGGTCATGACGTTCAGATAAATACCTACTATCCTTGTTCATTAATAACTATCCTTTACATATGAATATACTCTATGTTTAGACTTTCCATCAGTCCTGTATACAATTAGTGTTTAAGAAAAGCGAAATACGAAGCATTTAAAATAAAAAAAAAATTAAACCCAGCAAAGATGCGGCATGCTCAACATTTTCTGATAACGTCTAGTATGTAAAAGCCTAACCTGATACGATATAGCCTCGTTCTTCGATTAACGCGGTAAGTGCCTTTACAGGAAGTGGGACTGATAAGTGCAAGGGTTTGTGACTCACTTACGGTTCTTTGTTAGAGTAATGACGTGCTGAAACGACAGTCTTCATCTGAGTGTACATAAAAAGATAGAAAGTATTGGTGACTACGGATGATGCATACGTATTTAATTTAATGGGAATAACCGCCCATATCGCAATTGATTAGATTTCGTCAAAATATATTGATAGTCTTATGATTGACAATTCGTCGTTTAAGTTCTAGCACCGCGTAAGTCATTTTTTGGCGGTAATGAAATTTTGAAAATCATCGTCATTTGAATCAAAATACGCGTCGTTTTGTCCAAACAGAATCAAGGTACGACAAAATAATACCTTTAAATTATGGAAAATTAAAAGTACAAAATGGAACTTTAGCTGCGTCTATTTAAAATTTATCGGTTTTTGTCTCTCCAAAAAAATTTCCAAAAATGACTTACGCGGTGATATAACTTAAACGACGAATTGTTGTATGCTAAATTGTATTTATGAAAATTATCTTCATCAATTTTAGTTAAGGATTAATTGTTGTCGATAATAAGTAAACAATATTAATCATTTGAAATCACGGTGAAAGAAAACACCATGGGGAAGACTATCAGTTTTTTCATGTTTTCAAAGCAGGTAGCGAACTCTATGCCCGCTCTTAGTTTTTGCTGCATTGTGGTCTATGTGTGAACTAACTTTAATATTCTGACTCATTCCTGCTAGCAATTAGACAATAGAACAATAATGGTGTAATGATCATCGTGCATGCCGTCTACCAAATAACTAGCTATCAGAGTCTACCAGGTAAGTGGTCACTGCCACCCATTGACATCGGTAATCGACCTCAGATAAGATCAGTCTCACCTGAAGTTAGCCACAGATGCTTTGCTACTTCAAGACAGACCAAACCACAACAGCGCGTAACACTGCTGTTATTAGGCAGAAATAGGTGTGGTGGTGTGGTGGTGGCGATGATGCTTCCGGAGTCACAAAGGGTTCAAAAAATACAAACCTTCAAAAATATTTTTCAATCAATACAAAAATCCAAACAGTATTTAAGTCCTTCAGGGTTAGAATGTTAAAAACTATTCGTTTGCTACTTCAATTTTATATAAAAAAAATATAATATTATAGTCACAAGTATAATACCCCATGGTCTTATGCGCAGGCGTCGCGGTCGATCGTCGCGGGTCATGCAGGGCGCCGCGAGCGCCCCCGCGCCCCCCGCGGCCGAGCCACCTGCTCCGAAACGTGAGTGACTGACTTCTGTTTTTTTATCTATAACCCATCTAATAGGGTTGTAATATAGAGCTGGTTACTGAGGTAGAAATAGGGTTGATTCGTTAGAAAATAATAAAATAAAATATTTCAAGATGCGAGGTAAAGGCGATAATTCAGTTGGTATTAAACCTAAACAAGCTAATAAATATTACAGCTTCAATAAAAGCTTATAAAATAAAGTTTTGTAGGGAGAATTTAACACTTCTGCAGTTACGTAGAGGTCTAGTTCCTAGTTATGTAGTATTTCTCATCAATTTATACAAATGAAGTGAAAAAATTATATTGTTTCATTTACAAAAACGACAAGCAAGCATTGCCGGAGGCCTTTCCTCATGGCCCACGGAGTCTTCCTAGAACCTTTCTTTGCATAGACTATTTTTAAAGATTTCATAGGCATATACATATGTTTCCTCACGATACCACATAACCTCATAGTGACGAGTGTGACATCGTCTGTCACTGTTAAAACAATATTTAATTTGTAAATACGCACATTTTATAAATATAAACATGCCTACGACTGAAACCTTAGACCCTTAAGGCGAATTTCAAATCACAAGCTTATCACCTGATACAAACCACAAGGTTATCACCCATTATACAAGACTATAACCCCCAGACTGTGTCGAATTTATTTTCTTTATCACTGCTATTCCAACGCACATTAAGAAGCATTAACTTACCCAACCCACCGTACGTAACCTCCGAAGCCCTGCGAGCATGTAACGCGTGACATAAGAGTGATGCAAGCCCAGAGGACGTTCATTCACAAATCCCTCGAGTTTCTCGAACTCGAACCATTGATGAACAGGATGTGCATTCGACACGTAATACGTTTGAGATTATATTGTTCATAACTAGGTACCATGATTTGACACGAAATCGGGACAAGCTTTGTAAGTTGAAATTTGCTTCTAGTGGTAGAACCCTTCGTGTTTTGACGACGGTGGCGCCATCGCCAGACCTATCTCTTCATACGTATGAAACTCTGCTGTATTCTTGTTTCTCATTCTGGTTTTTTAAAAAACGTAGTTCCTAAGTCGTCTCTAAGGTAGTAACGTATGGCGACCCTGAGACCAATAAGATGCCCAGAGGTTTTGGCTTATAGGGTCCACTTACCAATAAAATAATTAACTGATACTGAAAAAAATATTTGGAAGTTGTCCGAGAGGTATGTAAGTAAACTTATGGCCGACTTGCGACCAATCTTATTCGGGATGACGTCCATGGGTATACATAGTATAGGTATAGGTATACATAGGAATACAATACCATAAAAATACATATCAATTACCATAAAAATACACTATAACAACAATATTATTAATAATACTACTTAAATAATATTAATAATACTTAAAAGAAAAAAATTAGAAGTAGTTGTTGTTACGAAAAAAATCTACTCTTCAAATTTATAACTATTCCCAAATATTATAAATAATTTAATAAAATGTTAATTAGGAAACATCCTACAAAACCCAAAAATATGGTGCCGCCATCCGGTCATCCCATCTTTGGGCCCGTAACTTGAGAGGCAAAACGAGAATCATAGCCCGCACGCGCCGACACCGACACCTGTTTGTTCGAGATATGGCTTAATATGACATGTTATGGTGTTTTGTAACCTTACACCGCATATCTGACTGTATGGGTATCTGTATGATTTGCAAATGACACGTTTAGTCTTAAATATACCCATAAGCAGATGTTTTGTTGCTTCCTTGGTTTAACATTTTGAAAATTTACCAAGTATTATCCGTTTATACTACCCACGCGGTAAAGCGGTCGTCATACCGATCTGACACGCAGGTGGTTCCCGGGTTCGATCCCCGGCCAGACAGATATCTGAATGATGAGTTTAGATTACTGTTCAGGGTCTGGATGTTTGTGTATTCGACTCTGTTTGTCCATGGCACCCCCACACGAAAATCCTACTGTGGGGCTATGAGGGTAGAAAGTGTTTTATGTTTTATATTTATACTATCTATGAATGGTAAGTGACCTCTCATGGACATATGTAATCAACCCCTATGTAATTAGTCTTACCTGAAGTTTGAACGCATCTGTGCTGAACCTCAGGTAAGACTGATCTTATCTGGGGTTATCAGATGTCCATGCGCGGCATTGGCCACTTACCATCAGGCGGACTGCATGTTAGTTTGCTACTTCAGTCTTATAAAAAAAAAGTTTGACACAGATACCTTGCAATCCCTGAAGCCTTTCTTTATAGTATGATAGTAGTAAACGAGCTTGCAGCCCACCAGATGGTAAGTGGTTACTGCCACCCATGGACATCTGTAATCAACCCTAGGTAAAATCAAAGTCTCACCTAAGGTTAGCCACATGCGTTGCTACCCCTGAGGACTAAGATGGAATGCCTCGCAAACCAGAACACCCCAGTACATAACACTGTTGTTATTAAGCAGAAGTAGGTGTGGCGGTGGTGCTTCCAGAGTCGAACCACAGAGAGTTGGACTAAGTTGGAACACCTCGGAACCTATGTCTTCTTGCACATATTTCAAACCAGAACACAATACTTAACAGGAACATGCAGCGTTTTTTTTCGTTAACCAATTTTCGAATTCACACTTTGGCCCACAATTTATAAGAGTTCTTTGAACCTGGTGGATAAATGCCGTTACCCTCCAAAACTCCAAGAGTTTCAAAAAGAAATCAGGTGGAACGTTACTAGTCGAAATGAATTCTCCAACGTCAAAACACCGCAGATTATACGTAAGATGTATTTAATATACCCATCCTTTTTCTACATAATAGAGCTGATAAGACCAGTACTTTCGATAATTATTGCGACATTCTTGCGCTTGCGCATATTAACATACTTCCGAATAATTTAAATGCTTAGAATAAAGCAATTGGAATACTAATAAATGTATTCCTCACAAATATTTAGCATGCCCATACCTAATTCTTGTTTATACATACAAGAGTATATCTGTTTTTAAAATAACAAGTTTATGAGGTGATAAAAATGTCTGCTCGATAATTTTAATACGTATTTATTAGTTAACGTAAAGATTAGTTATTTGTGTTATAGAAGCAGAATTTGAAGATTTTTGTGGATGCCGTCTGGCTGTGTAAGCTATTGTGTGTGTGTGCTCGCGTGTGTAGAGTATATGTGTGTGCGTACACGCGTGTATGTTAGGAATCAGGTGAGACCTCCGGAATGGGGAAGCATTTGATCGGTTTACGGTAGGATCTCCGTCCTATTTAAACTTATACCCAGTAATGCCTATCTGGTACAATGCCTACATACGCGATTGGTACTTCACTATTATAAACAGAATAGGTATAAATTTAAAATAATCATGTCATCCTTGCGCAATTATAACGAGAGAGTGTAAAAGTCGAATCATCATTTAACACTTATGATAAGTCTTAAATTCTGTTCTTCTGACTTCAAAAAATAAGTTCTATGTTCGGCTGCATCTTTTTTAATTCAATATTTAATTTATTTTCCTAAATTCTAAGTTACTTTCGAACATTACACACAAAAAGCACTTAACGATTTCCGTAATCATAATTAAAAAACAACTAACGCCGAAACTAGAAGTGAATTAACAAGAATATCTCATTAGGGCGTCGTTAAGACTAAGTATTCCGTTTGTACAGTTGCGACGGTATCTCCTGAGAGCAAACCGCATCCTTTTGTGTCCACACTTGTATCTACAAGACATCTGGCCGAGAGGATTCCTTGCTCGCTTTGATAGGTAAATGCTACGAAACATTCTTTGACTGTAATTCATGAGGACTGTAGTAAATAGATACGAAAGTAGTTCGAAGATTTAATTTATAATGTTAAAGTTAACTACGTGGCAGAACCAGCGTAGTTTCACCGCGTAGGTACAACCGCCACACTTATTTCAGCGTGAAGTAGTTCTTGCGTTTCGGTGGAAGTTATGGTTACAGGTTCTTGTACATTAGGCCTATCATAGTCCTCGAGAGAAGATGTCCATGGGTGGCTGTAGCGACTTACCATCAGGTGGATTGCATGTCCGTAGCGCACGAGCACGTACTTCAATCTTTTTACAAATAATCGTGTCACAATTTAAGTGTTGTAAATTAAACATTATATATCTGTTTATACTGTCATCAGATTAATATGGATTTCCTTCACAAAGAATTTAGACTTTAATCTTGAATGCATAAACCCAGACGCGATAATCTGTTGATATGAATATGATTATTCATTATAAACGGCATTAATCAACAAGATATTTTATTTGAACTTATATATTTAATTAAACGTAGAGTAGAACCTTGGTGTAGTTCGTGTACTGTGAGTCACTGCCGCCAATGAACATGTGTAGATAACATCATATAGTATAGGGTTTCTATCCGAAGTCAATCACAGAAGCGTTGCTTCTCCCGTGGATGGTGCCTCATATGAAAGTAAGCCAGCAGCCACAACCTTCCACCGAAATAGACGTGGCGGCGGTACCTCCTCATGAACCATACTCGTTTTACCCCCTCGCCTTGCGGATTGATAGACTCTGCAAATCAGTTGAAATTTTTCTTTCCTCCTGATGTTTACTGTCACCGTTACAATGCAAACAATTACATTCAACCCGAGATTCAAATCCGGACTAGAGGCAAAATCAGGATAGTTAAAAACAGGACACTGCGCACAAAGAGTCACATCAAGATAAACGTTAAATATTAAACAATCCTTATCGGCGACATCAAAGTACATCTCAGTGTCAATACGCATCTCACGACTCAATTAGATATGGTTGTCTCAAACTTGAATGAGTACCTTTCTGTAATTTTTTTTTAACGCTTTTTACACTCATAGCCCCACATTAGGATTTTCTCCTGTGTCGTGGGTGCCATGGACACACAAAGACGAATACACAAACACCCAGACCCAGAACAGAAATCTAAACTCATCATTAAGATGTCTGTCTGGCCGGGGATCGAACCCGGGACACACTGCGTGTCAGACTGGTATGGTGACCGCTCCACCACGCGGGTCGTCAAATTGTTTTTGTAACTCCTAATCCAGAATACATTGGTACTTTGTTTAGGTAGTATCTTTTTTAGGTTTCCGTAGCCAAATGGCAAAAATCGGAACCCTTATATATTTATCATGTCTGCCTGTCTGTCTGGATGTCACACTTTATTCGGAAACTATTAAAACTACAGAGCTGAAACTTAGTAGACAAGTGTATTCTGTAAACCGCTTTCCGAATTATGTACAAAAATAAAAAATATATTAAATTTAGGGCGAGCCCTCCATACATGGAACTGAAACTCAAAAAAAAAATCATCTTACCTTCACTTGTAGGGTGTCTATAGGAAGGTCTCCAAAAATGACAAATAAAAAATCTGGGTAAAACATATGTTGTAGATGTCAAGGAAAACTTTCAACAAAAAATGGTTCGATCAAGATACGGTTGACAGTTACCGAATACATAACTTATTATTCATACAAACACTATGAAATCAAACTTATGTTGGTATTTGAAAAATTTCAACTTTATTATTTTTACAAGAGAAGTATATTTTATCTTCACTACAGAACCCTTTGCCTGCGAGTCTGACTCGCACTTGGCCGATTTTTATTTTATAATAGTGTAGTAGCAAGCGAGCATGCAGTCCACCTAGTAAGTGGCTACTACCACCCATGAACATTGTAATCAACCCCAGATAAGATTAGTTCTACCTGAGGTTGACCACATATGCGTTGTTACCAATGATATCTTAGTTGGAAAACCACGGATAAGTAGACATACTTTTACCATAACTTTACCATTCCATACTTACCTACTACTAAGTAAGTTTGAATAAATAAATAAATAAAAAAAAACTAGTTTTACTGCTTGCTTCAAAACAAAAAACAGCAGCGCTTAACACTTCTGTTATAAACCATAAATAATTGAGTTGAACTAGAAAGGATTCTACTCTTAAACCTGTAGTACCTCTGCAGTCAATACATAAGATCTACCAGGAAAATTAGTATGTTCCAAGTAGAAACAGACAGCCCTTATGTGAAGCTAACGGTACAGTTATCAGATAGCGAGTTCCGGCCCCAATTGCCGTGCCTGATTGGGCAAGTTTGGACAACTGGACCGATAACCGAGATGAGTAATCGTTTACCTGGTGACGTTGGCTGGGCTCGTCTCAGTCGCGAAGGATTTGAAAATAATAATAATAATAAAAGGCTTTTGAAGGTGGTAGAACACTTTGTGGTTCGACACCGGAAGCCACACCTATTTCTGCCTAATAACAGCAGTGTTATGCGCTGTTGTGTTGTGGTCTGAAGGGTAAGGGAGTAAGACATACTTTCCTGAGGCATTCCATTTTAGTCCTCAGAGGTAGCTACGCATCTGTGGCTAACCTTAGGTGAGACTTTGATCTTACCTAGGGTTGATTTTGATCCATGGGCGGCAGTAACCACCTTCCATCAGGTGGGCTGCATGCTCGTTTGCTTCTTCCATACTATAAAAAAAAAACTTTTTTCACTCACATTAGTATTGTCTCCTATTGTGAGTGCCATGGAAACACGCATGGACGATTATCCATCACCCAGACCCAGAACGGAACTCCACATGCAAACTAAAGTGGTAGCTAAGTGTTTCAATCGTATCTTGAGTGGATTTCAGATGGGTGGCAGTGACCACTTAACATCAAACAAATTGTATGCTTCTTTGCTAGTTCTCTTTATATTCATTTCTATTTCGTAAGAAAAAACCGATTGTCACTGTAAGCTGAAAGTCTTATTGCGGTTAGTTTAAAATATAGATAGAAGCCAAAATTTTGAAAATTCTTAGAATTATATCTAATCTGTTAATTCAAAACTCTGCTACGAAAAGCTTATATAAAATACTCCTTTTCAATTTCCACGCCTAAATCAAATTTTGATCTAGATAACGTCCGTCAATTTTCAGTAAAATTGCAGGAAACCTAGAAACCGTCAAATCATACCGTGTCAAAGAAAATTGTAGTTTTCAATTTGCAATTTTTCGTGCATAGACTGTGTTAGTAGAAAATTTGATTTCGCCAGAATCACATTTTGGTAGACATGTGAAATTCAATTCAAATTTTGCTTCTAATAATAATGCTGAAACATATTTGAAGTTTTGATAAAGTATTCTAACATGAGGTGGATTAGCTCTTTTTTTAATAAGGCTTGCCACTGCAATCATACCAAAAAATATGCTCGTGTCTATGAATGCGTCTTTATTATTGACCAATGATAGTTAGGCTCAAAAACAAGAAGCTAAAGCCATAAAAACAAAAAAATAAAGGACAACGCAGTTGGGATACATAATTTTAGGATCAATTTTATTTTATCTACATATATTGTTTATTAAATTATATTTATCATCGAATTTCAGTTAAACAAATTAAAATAAAATATTGACAAGGTAGTCGGGGTTCCATAACTAGTACTTTGGAATCATTTACGTTTTATCTACTTATATATTTTATTTTGAGTTTATCGTCAAATTTCACTAAGCGCCTACATTTCCTTAATAAACCTAGTAGGTACATAAAAATTCAGCGCTTAAATTTTAATACCTAAGTACCTTTTAATATACTGAATAAGCCGTGATCACTTACACCTTATCTCCCAGATCTGTAATAAAGAAATATCAGTAATTTCTCAATAAAATTAAAAGACTTTAAATTAATTTAAGTGCGCGACAGAGGTAAACAACCTACCAGGAGTCGTGTACCTTTTATACGTGAGGAATATGTTAATTTAGTGTACTTTGGTTACAATTTAGTGAACGAAATCTTCTTTTAACGTACCATGATAGATCTATATCTATATATATATAAGAATCTTTGAGGTGGTAGACTTC
>MOOZ01000746.1:83516-101431 GCA_002930495.1 Cecropterus lyciades | reverse complement strand
TTGGTTCACCCTTAGTGATGACTGGAAGCACCAGTATAACAATTCTGTCTTACTATAGCAGATCAGAAGGTGGTAGATTTCTTTGCCGTTCGACTCCGGAAGCACCACCGACACACCTATTATTGCCTAATAACAGCAGTGTTAATCTGCTGTGTTTTGGTCTGTAGGGTGTGGTAAGAAAGACATACTTATCCGAGGCTTTCCAACTTAGTCCTCAGGAGTAGCAACACATCTGTGGGCAACCTCAACTAAGACTGATCTCATCTGGAGTTGATTACAGATGTCCATGGGCGGCAAGAGCCACTTACCATCAGGTGGACTGCTCATTTGTTACTGTGTTTATTTATAACTGCAGGTTAATAGATAAAATGCGTAATAATATGGAGTAGGAAACCTTTTAATACATTAGGCTCATTTTGGAAACCTTACAAACTGCTTGGAGTAACAGTACCAAATGTTTTTAACCATTAAAGCAAGTTATAATGAATATAATGTTTCTTCGTTAATTAAATTCATCTTCGCTTATATTTCATGTATTTCTTTAACTCCTAAGCCAAGGTTGTCTGAAAGAAATCGCTTAAGTGATTACTACGCTGTTTGTTTTCACCTCTAAATGTTATTTATTTGTTCCTAGAGACAATAATATACAGAATCTTGCTAATATTATACGAGTAAATGCAAGACTTGGTGAGGAGATGTGTGTTTACTCTTTCTCGCATAAAGTACTGGTCGGATTTCGCTGAAATTTGGCATACGGATAGTTTAATACTTGGATTAACACATGGTATAGTGTAGGACCGTTGTGAACCACCTGGTCTTCACGACGGTTTGTGACCACACATACCCGTTTATCACGGTAATGATTATATATCATGTGTTAGTCCAGGTCTTCAAGCCTCTCGCCTGGGTGGAGCTGGTGGGGCAACGCGCTCAGAGGACTTGGGTTGCGTTTTGTTACTCTTTCACACAAAAGTACTGGTCGAATTTCGCTGTAATTTAGCACACGGTTAGTTTATGACCTGGTTTAACACATTACCGTGATAAACGCGATAAACGGGTATGTGTGGTCGAAAACCGGCGTGAAGACCAGACGGTGCGCTGAGCCCTGCCGCTCACCTCGGTGAAGCGGGTGGAGCAACGCGCTCAGAGGACTTAAGTTGCGTTCCGTTGGTTTCAGTGCGGTAAAAATCCCTCATATCCCGGCGTTGCCCTCACGGTGCCGGGCAGCGTTTTTCCCTCGAAGCAGAACTCTCCCTCTTTAGAAGGTTTTCCCATCGAAAACAAAACAATCGATCGATGAAAAAGTCTGCTAGTATTCGAAAAAAAATCATATATAATACGACAATTCTGACTGGGATGGGGTGCAAGCTACTTTTCTTTATTTCCTTTATAAAATAAAGTATATACGTAGATAGTGCGCTGTAGTTTGTAGGTGAGTCAGCGCGGCGGACAAGGCGTCAGTATTGATTTTTCTCGCGCCGCCCTCAAATAAAAATGTATGCCGTTCTATAGCACTGGACTTCGTTTTCATACATGAGTTTTAACTACATAGACAATCATATACGGTGCATAGCGTTTTGGTATCAGGAGGATTTTTTTAAAGTATGGAAGTAGCAAACGAGCATGCAGCCCACCTGATAGTAAGTGGCTACTGCCGCCCATGGACATCTGTAATCAAATCATCAAAAAAATGTCTCACGTTCTCTCTCTCATTCAAAGTCTTCACGAGTAGCAACGCATCTGTGGTCAACCTCAGGCAAGATTATGATCTTATCTGGGGTTGATTTTAGATGTCCATTGGCGGCAGAAGCAACTTACCATCAGCTGTCTGTATGCTCGTTTCGCACGATGTCATAAAAAAATAGATGAGTTTATGATTACCTTTTAAAATTAGTAAGGACTTGATTATCTCGACGTCTATAACAAAAAAAAACATACAAAATACTAGTGACTCATAAAAACCCATACAATGCAAAATAAACTCAATACTAAGTACGTGTAACAATCAATTCGATCGCTTCTTAAAACACTAACTTACAATGGACGAACTCTGATTCATACGAACGCCTGCGGTTTTAGACGCTATGTCACACGTGATGTGATTTGTTTGAATTAAATTTTAAAGATGGTATAACATTTCGTTTTCCATAACGGGACCTCCGCCACTATGTCTTAACGTAACGTTCTTCCCAAACAAGCCTCATGTTAAGCCAAATGTACAACAAAATTCTGCAGCTAACTTTAAGTGCCATGTAAAAAACAAGGTGGTTAAGAATGAAATACATTATACGAACATAAAACACAAACCCGCTGAGTTTCTTGCGGATCTTCTCAGTTTAGGTCTTGTTCCGATCCGGTGGTAGGGTAAAACAATATTGTAACTGACAATTTATATATGCCTATAGAAAATGAAGACATTTAATAAATATACAGTCGTGTTAAACGCTTAGATCATGAAACGTTATAGGTAGACCTCAGAGGTCAACACGTCTATAGGAAACACAGGAGATGGATCTTCTGTCTTATTTGTGACTGATAACAGATTTTTATTGACTTCACTATAGACTGTCTACTTTAATTCCATAACACACCATCGAAACCCATATCTTACCTCCAGTAACATAATGCCTCTTTAAGTTTGAAAAATGAAGTTTAATGTAAAATTTTATATGTAAGTAGGTTTAAATTGCGTTATTTACTAATGATACAGTGCAAATAAATACGATCTATTGCAAATAATTTTAATTTACGCTGTCTTGCCGCAATATAATCACTTAATCGCCAACACGTCAAATTATTTCATTTCTTTATGATCGATTAGCTAATTGCGAGAAGGAAACTACAATGAACAAGACATTTCATCGTGTATTATTCTAATAAAAATACATTCACATTACAAGTGAATCGCCTGACTCACCCATTGTCGAGTTTTCTTAGAATAGTAAAATGAAAGCCCTATTCAAACAAGCCGGAATTATAACATGTTCCTTTGTCGTTACAGAAATCAAAACAGAAATCAGCGAGGCCAAAGTCGAGACGGAGAATCATATAGACAAAATGAAGTTTGAACGCGAGTCACGAGCCACGCGCACGACCAGCATCGACAGTGACAACAGGTCAGATCGGAGTGAAGAGGAAGACACGCGAAGAGCCCGCAAGAGAGCAGCATCCTCCTCGCCATCCCCCATACCTCTGGACAAAAGAATCGCCCGGTTCGAGTGCCCCAAATGCCGGCAGCGGTTCGATTCAGTCAACGCATTTGAAATCCACCGATACACAGCGCACGGCGAAGATGCGAGGACGGGCTTCGACGATCTCACCTTCGTCGACTTCTCCAGCAAGAAATTCCCTGAAATCGCTCGAGGTCTTTGCGAACGTAGCCCTCACATCTCCATCTCTGAACAACGCTTTAGATGCGAGTCATGCTTACGCGACTTTCCCTGTGGACAGGCACTTGATATCCACAAGAAGTCGTGCTCTGTTTCGACGAGATTGTCTAGCCCTGACAGAGATCGCAGGGAGGACTTCTTCGCAAAACTGGACCTAAGAAACAGATCCTTTGCGATTCCGGGCACGTTGACACCACCGATGGATCGATTCACGCCAAAGTTCGACGAAGGACATCTTACTACAAACGGCATCAAACATATTGATGCTGCCAGAGACTTGGCAGACATTCAATCGATTTTAAATGTCACCTCTGCCGGCAGTCTCTTGGAAAGGCTGACTGGAACCCGCGTTGCTTTGGAAAGCTCCGTCCTCACACCACCTGATACGATAGTCAAGGAGCGCGAACAGGAAGAAACCCAAGATAATTTCGCTGCTGAGTTCAGACGGATGAAGTTACGTGGTGAGTTCCCATGCCGATTGTGTCCAGCAAAATTCCCCAACTTACGAGCTTTGAAGGGACATAATAGAGTACACCTTAGTGGAACGGGACCTGGGCCTTACCAATGCAACATGTGTCCACATGCGTCGTTGGATAAGGCTGCACTTGTGAGACATATGCGTACCCACAATGGTGATAGGCCTTATGAATGCGCCGTTTGCAACTACGCTTTTACCACCAAGGCGAATTGTGAACGACACCTGCGGAATAGGCATGCCAAAGTCACAAGGGAGGATGTCAAACGCTCGATTATCTACCATCCATCTGAAGATCCTAATAATGATGAAGTGAATTCTAAACTTGCTCGTGAAGAAGTAAAGCGGTCTCTGGCATTCCATACACCAGAAACCGAAAGACGCACTGAAAGTACGGGACGAGATACCCCACTCACTCATTACACTCCCAGTTTCATTACTGACAGACATCCGGTTACATCTCTATCAACAAAACCTGTAAACCCACTGACAGAAATACCCAGCTTAACTCCCAAAGAATATAATAAAGAGCCAGAACAGCCCTTACCAAGAATCAAAGTCAAGGGCATTGGACAGTTGACTCAAATACCAGAATTTAGACCACCGGAAATGTCATTCAAAACAAGTGAAGTTCCAGTTGTAGACAATAGTTACGACGAGGAAGCACCCGTCGATCTGAGCACCAACGATAATTGTGATGTGCTCGATCTGAGCAAAAAGAAACGTGATGTAGACGAACCAGAAATCAAAGCCCCACCGAGACCAGCTTTTGAAAATGCTGCATCTGCCGCTGCGTCTGCTTTTGAAAAAACAAGATTCTTATTGGCCCAGCAAAGACTTTTCGAAACATCTCTACCTAAAATTGACCCTGCCTATTATGCAACTCAACTATCCCAACTGTATGCTGGCGCTGTACCAGGACTGCCTGGCTTGCCATTACCACCGTCCTTTCCTATCAACCCTTACTTTCTTCCAACATCTTTTTTTCCCCACCCAACTGACTCGCAAGAAGTTGCCGAAATAAAACAGCGCATTCAAAAGGAAATTATTAGAGGTCTGAGCATGTCTGGGGGGAGACTGGTGACTAATGAACAAGAGACCCAACCCAAGCAGGAACCAGAAGAAGAGGATCAGAAGCCATTGCCCCAAATCGTCGATACTTCTTCTACTCCACCCCCGCTCCCAGAATCTCCAAGGCCGCTCACCAATAGCCTTGCACCCCAGAGCGATTCAGTAAAAATGGTTATAAAGAATGGTGTGCTCATGCCGAAGCAAAAGCAAAGGCGTTACCGTACTGAACGCCCATTTTCCTGCTCACAGTGTTCCGCTCGCTTTACTTTGCGGTCTAACATGGAACGTCATGTGAAACAGCAGCATCCTCAGCATTGGAGTGTCCGAAGACCAGGTCCAAGAGCGCCGCCGCCTTACCCCACCTCTGATACTTTGACTGACCGTGTTAAGTACGCTCTATTGGCCCGCCATCTCGAAAGACCTCTGCAGCCAAACGAAGGTTCTCCCGTACGACGAGACTCTGATGAAGTAGCTGACAATGAAGAAGATGAGGATGATGCTCTGGTAATAGATGAGGAACCCGAAGACCGAAAGCCCGATGAACATACTGCCGCCCACCGAGCCGCCGCGGAGATTCTAATGGCTTCACGGCAGCAAGAGATGACTAAGGATTTTGACTTGAAGATCGCTGGAAATCTTATCAACAAACCCATCCCTATTAACAATGATAAGGCCGAAACTGGAAGCGAGCAGAGCTCTGGCGCAGAGCCCGTGGCTGTCCCAGTGGTACCCACACGAAGTGATGAGGAGGAAGATGAGGAAGGATTAGTAGCTTCAACCAGCGAAGGCAACAACTCCGGGAGTGATGAAAATAAGTAAGTTACCAATTTACTAACTACATCATTGTATTTAGAAAATAAATAAACCAATCAATCCATAATCAGTAACATTTTTACAATTTCATCTTCACAGACTTGTCATAGATATACAATCATAAAATTTCTGATTTCAAAAATATTAAACCAACAATCTCTTTCAGGTCAGAATCCGATACAGGCAACCTGCCACCGAAGAAGAAGTCCGCCTATAGCCTGGCCCCTAACCGAGTGTCTTGTCCCTATTGCCACCGAAAGTTCCCCTGGTCCTCTTCCCTCCGTCGCCACGTCCTCACCCACACTGGCCAGAAACCCTTCAAATGCCCTCACTGTCCCCTCCTCTTTACGACGAAGTCCAACTGCGATCGCCACTTATTAAGAAAACATGGCGGATCAGCTCGAGCGATACTTGCCGAGCCAATCCCAGACACAGTCACCCAGCCACAACCAGCCAATGATGTCCGAGCAGTCCCAGATAGACCGTTCAAATGCGCTTCCTGCCCTGCGAGCACTTTCTCATCAATGGAAACCTTAAAGAAGCACATGTCGTCCCGTCACGGGACTGGCGAATCCCAGCCGTCTTCACCTAACCCAGACGAGGAGTCATCAGACGGCAGTTTGGTCTTCAAATGCCACCTCTGTGAAGCATCGTTTGGTGACCGGACTGGTGCGTTGGGCCACCTCGCGTCGAACCATTCAGCGGAGTACGAACAGCTGGTCAGCAAGGGTGCTCTGGACGCAGCCAGCGACAGGAGCGAGAGCGCTGATGACGATGAACGGGGGAAGTTTCCCGATCACGCCAATAGAAAGGTAATTCACCTTGATACTTATAATTGTTTAATTTAATTATATTATTATGTTATGGAGCCTAAATATGTCATATTTAACGTTTTGAGCTAGATTGATTGAAGAGGGTTGGTCTGAATTTCTATGAAGGGTACCAAGTTAGTAAATGTGGGTAGTAATGCACTAATAATTTTGAAAATCTATTCCTTTTTTCTTCAGACACCGTTAAATATCACCACATTTACACCTGAATTCGAATCATTTAAATCTTTCAATAAATAGATAAATAAATAAATACTCATTAATTAGCTACGGTATCACAATCTTTTACTTTCATGAGAGTTGAAAAAAAATCAAATGGGAATAAAATATATTTTTTGTAAAAATAAATAGGAAATCAGAACTTTACCTTTTTTTAATCAACAAGTTCTAAGCATTGCTACAGTGCATTAATTAAACGATATTAATAATAAAATAAAGATATTAAGGAAACAAAAAGAAGAAGTAACCAATCTTCCCCCTCAGGTGGTATGCGCGTTTTGCATCCGTCGCTTCTGGTCAGCGGAGGACCTCCGCCGCCACATGCGGACCCACTCCGGCGAGAGGCCCTTCGCGTGTGACCTCTGTCGGCGCCGCTTCACGCTGAAGCACAGCATGCTGAGACACCGCAAGAAGCATCGCGAAGAGGCCACGGATGATGAGGCCTCGCCAGACACCCCGGATGCTACTAATGGGTGAGTATGGTCTTGGTCCTGAGTATCTATCTTGGTTTTGGAGGGGTTAATTAAGGGTGGTTTAGGGGAGGAGGGGTAGAATCTCAATCGATTTTATGCGTAACGTAATTTATGTGTGTGTAAATATCAATTTCGTTCTGCAAAAAACTGAAAAATCGCAAAAAAATTAAATCGTGATTCACTCTTGGGATTTGTGGGGTCTAGACAAATATTTAACTAAGTAACGGTCACCAACTAAGTTGGTTGGAACCTATGGAGACATATGGGTATACATGTGGACACATGTTAACAACTCGAAACATGCACTACACTGTAACAAGGTGGTTTGCCAGTGGTTCTTGTATATGTACATATTTAATAAAATAATTAAGTAACTGGCATGTAGTTCGCCTGATGGTAAGTGGTCACTAGATACCTAGATAAAATAAGAGGTGCTATGGTCCCTGAGGATAGTGAAACTGATTTTTTATATCAGTTAGACATTTGCTCCCTACTTGAATATCAGAAATTAATAAAAACATGTTTGTCATAGATACCGCTACCAAGACGACGACGGCTCCGGCAACGAGATCCCAAGCAACGTGAACAACAACAACTCTCCCCCCTCCGCGCCCTTCGACAAGAAGCTCAAGCTTGAGATGACGTCACGCAAGTACTCCTCCGAAGCAGAAAACGACACCGAAAATGGCGGCGACCTCATTGGCAAACTGCTCGGTATCCCCGACAAGACCATCATCAACAAACTCCTCTCCTCAGCGGATGAGGCCGCGAAATTCCTCGGAGTGAACAAATGAGAGTACGCCTTAGTCCTCGTGACTCCGGCCAGGCTTATCCTGGCCCCACGAGGACTAAAAATCCCTGTGCAACTCAACATTCAAACATCGAACACTGTTAGTGTACAACGTACAACGCCATCTAGTAACGAGTAGATGTATTATTTTACTTTAACATTCATACACCGAACACTCTAGTGTTCAACGTACAACGCCATCTAGCAACGAGTAGATGTAATTATATTAGGTCTAATATGTATATAAATGCTTGATCGCTTTTTCAACTAGGTGCCTTAGCTGCCTTATATTTAAAGTGTAAACCGTCCCATTCTGCCTTATAAATTAAATGTATATTATAAATTGTGGGTAACGAACAACGAATATTTTCTTTAGTGCCAGGTTTTATTATTGTAAAATTTTGAGATGTAGTATGTAAATAGGTTTGGGTGAAAGAACATATCCACCTTTACTGTAATAATTATTCGTAATCAGCTAGATTATCACGTTTGCATTTTCATCTAGTCCACATTATTACTTATCATTTTCCACATTTTCACTTTACTGCATAGTTATTTCATAGTTGTGAATTTCAGCCAAAAAACATCGTTTGCAAATAAATCCCAAAATTTTCTAGTCAATCTCTTAAACTTTTTGTAATATCGAACTTAAGGTAATTGAACCAAATTACAATAGTTTACGTTTAATAAGTTTTTATAAGTCTTGTAGTTATAAAACACCTCATATTATCCTACCAATGAATAAAATTAGGTCGTCAGTAGTATTTTAATAATCTTTAAAATTATATTTCCTTTCTCTATCTATCATTAATCTTATATCTTAAAATATGGTTATGTACTTCTTATCTTTAACTTTCTCTTTATTATAATAAAAGTGAATTTTAAAACTTCAGTAATAGATAAAATTGTAAATAATTACTTGATAAATCTTATAAGTTTAAGGATTAAAATAATTTTTATTTGCTCAAATTCATTGCATTTCTTTTACCGACAAAGACTAAAATATGAACGTTGCTTTTAAGAAAAGTTAGGATCTCTTTTTAAATGTAATTTACTATTTAAAATAACTTATTTTTAAACCAAAGCCTCTGGTGGAACTGTTGTTTACCGGTCGAGGATGATTTTCGAAAAAATATTTCTTTAGTCAGGCTAATTCAAAGAATTTTTATGCAAAGATTTTATTTTTAAAGTATATTTAAGATGTGTATCGGTGCAGCAATATTGTTTTGAAATGGGTTTAAAACTCTTTAGTATAGTTAGTTTAAGGAATAGTCTCCTCTGGGATCGACGAATCATACGCTAGAATATACCTAAGTCCGAACATTGCTTTGTATAATAAAAATGCTGAAATATATACCAAATACAATTTTATATAAAGTTCTATAGTGTATATGAACTTACACTTAATTATTTAATCTTCATTCATTAGGTATTCGTATTTGAAAGCAATACATGTAGAATAAAGTGTATTCTTTCACGAATTATATTTATAATGTCGCATGTGTGTCGTAGTACTTTATATAAGTGAAATAAAATATTACCCCAAAGTATGTTTAAATTTTATTATTAATTTGAAACGAAATCCTGCTTTATGTCAATTATAGTTAGATGGAATGGGAATAATTTAACTGTAAAATATTTATTTCCATTTAAATATATTATAATGATTTGCTATTTGTACATGCGGCCAGTAAATGTTTTAGGCGAGTAGTTTTAAATTTTTATACCTGTGTTGATATAATTTACGTTTAATTTTGAATAAGATATTAGTAATAATCTCGTACTTAATAATTAAGGGAAATTAATTAAGGATTAAAATATAAGTAATGTGGCAACACCGCTTGGCCTTTGAAATGTAGTGTTCGTGTGTTTAATATATTGATGTTATCTAAGTATTGTATTATTAAATAAAATAAATTTTACCAATATTATATGCATGATTATAATTGTGTAATGATTCGTAATTTTTATCGTAGTAAGATTATTTACTATTCACCTTTTGCCTCTATTTTACTTTGCAATACGAGTGTCGTTTTTAAAACGTTTTTGTGAATTACATTATGATGTATCAATAAAGAAATATTGCTTTTATTTACACTTTAATTATTTCTAGCACCCCATCTTCCTGTCTTTTATCAGTAATATGCTATATTATTTAAAGTTTCTTGTGAAATGATTTCAAATTCAGAACGCATAAAATAACGAACTATTTTACCACAATAAATCATCGTAAATTTAAAGCTAATAAATGAACACGTTCAGTGCCAGCAACCCGCCCTGAGCGTTCTTGTAAATTTTATCGCGGTGTCAGCAACATATCAGGCGCGCTGAGTGTTTTGTAAAAAGATATGTCGGCACCAGAGAAGTATTCGCGAAAATCATAATGGCATTGAATGTGTTACAGTTAAACATGAAATTAAAATACTCTGCCTTTTTGCTCTGTATCAATAGATGTCGCTGTAAACTTTCAAACGTCATGAAGTATTTGAAAAACCGTACAGTGACATCTATTTATATTAAAATATTGACAATAGATGGCATTGTTTAGAAAATAAAAATGGTGGTTAAATAACTTTTTAATTATAGTATTATAATTCATGAAAATGTGGTAAAAGGTTACCCGTTATAAAGTCAAAACCAGTTGACAAATAAATCAATGTACTTACTACTGACAAAACAAATAAGTTTGTCAAATTGTAACTTATTGCATTTATTTTGAACGCACTTGTAACAGCCTTATAAAGTGAAAGATAAACCAATGAGTGATTTAGTAATACCACATAATAATGACAGAACCTACTATAAAGCAAAAAAAAAACAACTTTGCATTATTTGATTATTTAATGAGAAACAAACAAACTTTTTAAACTTCTATGAAAAAATATTTATAACCTTTGTTTCGAACGTAATTTATAATATGAAATTAATTTATTACACATAATAACCCACATACTCATTTATAATCTTCTTAAAACAAAACATCTATTTATTTAAATATTTATAGAATACTATGTTTAAAAAAAATCTTACATACATAAAATGCGTATTTTTGGCACATTCGTATTTATTTCGTATACAAAATTTTAAAAAGAAGTTATATTTAAAAAAAAACAATAGAAATTCCTATCAGCAATGACATTATAAAGCTGTAAAGTACAAATTTAATTTTTAAATATTGAGCCAAAATATGTACTCCTTAAAGAGTTTAAGCCTCAAACGCAATCCAAAGACCTATTTTTATATACAAAACATCAAATAAATAATAAGTAACTGTAAAAGCATTTAAATTAAAACTTTTAAAATTCAAGGGCGGATATTATATTAATAAGTGGCAACACCGACTAGGTGAATGAAGGAATTTGAAGAAATAGAAAGAAGTCACTAATTTATGCGAGACGGCGTCTTTATTTTCAGATTGAATTGCTTAACTGTTTTAGGGAATTGTGAAACGTTACGTGTTGTCCTTGAATAAGTGCTCGAATTTGTTTGTTTGGAGTGGAATTTCTTAAAATTATTTAATTTACTTGCGTCTAAGTAGGTAAGCTTGTTTTCTATGCACTGCATTCCACATAGTGACGTGTGTACAAACTAAAGTGCAGTTTATTTGCTTATAATTAGTGTTATCGTTAATTAGTTATAATATAGAGCCTAAAACGTGGAGTTTTTGAGCGAATTGCTACACAAACCACATTTTGTTTATATGTTTATTTACGTGTGTAAACATATTTGCAGGAGTTAAAAAAAACTTTCAATATGGGGGACCAACAGTTCTTTCTGAAATGGAACGACTTTCAGACGAATATGGTAACGTCTTTTAGGCATCTGAGAGATGAGAAAAGTTTCACTGATGTAAGTATCATAATTAACTTCTATTATATATAACCTTATTTATATAAATATTGTTACAGTCGAATTATACCTTATTTAACGTAATATATAAAAAATGATGTTCATTTAATAATATTTTACAGCAAATATAAATAGATAATATACATATAAAAGTGTTCTTTTTGCAAATTAAATAACCCAAAACTAGTGAATAACATTTGATTTGAATAGGTCTTTTCAAAACTTGAGTATACAGGCTCCTCTGTCATTTTCCTCTCTACGTTATCCTCCTCGGGAGTAGCAACACATCTGTGATTGACTTAATATACAACCCTGTTCTATATGAAATTGGTTACATATGTCCATGGGTGGCATCGTGGTCGATGCCACCCATGGTAACGATCAGGTGGACTGCATGCTTGTTTGCAATTTCAATTCTATATACATAAAGAAAGGAAAAAGGCATGTGTCTATCTAAGGTAATTAGCTACTGCCTTTCTATGTACAACTCAGCTCTGATTGGATAGGTATCCTATTTGAGGTTGATCTCTGATACATTGCTAACTTCACTCTTTTAGAATTGTGATTTAAAACTTGATAAACAATAAATGCGTCACAAATTGCACACATTTTTTTTGTTACACCAAACATACATCTTTATGTATGTAACTGTAGGTATTGTAAAAAAAATACTTTACCCAAAATCAAGTACTAAATTTGTAAATACAAATTTTACTGCATAATTATTTGCATGATGTTTTTGCACAAATAAAGTATTTACTGTATTACAAGCGCTATCTACAGTAACTATAATTACCTCTGCTGATAACTGAAATGTAAGAATATATTTTAGGTGTTTATGCATCGTAAAGTAGACTTGGTTCTTACTTTGCTCAGTACATGAATACTGAATTTTTATTATAAGACCATTCTTTTTAGGTTCTTTTTTTGTACTTATAAGTACGTAATTAATTTACTTCTCAAGGCAAAGTTTATTACTGTTTTTATTTATAACCACAATACATTTGCGTTAACTGTTAATTGCTCTGAGTAGCAAAAACTGCGAAAACTGTCTATGTAAGGCATTAAAAGCAAATGTATGAATCTGATCTTATAAGGATGAAATGAAATGAAATTTTGCAAAATATTCAGTGGAAAAATTTCAGCATATTAAAAAAAATCTCTCAACACTGATTTTAGCAGAAATTGTTAATGCTGCATTGAAGATGATAATGGTGGCATTACACTGTAAAAAGTTCTGTCAAATCCATCCATCCATTAGGTTTTAGAAGCCTAGTGTTGAACACTACACATTGTACTGCAGAAGATGCTTCAATCTCTTAGTTTGAATGTGGTAGAATCGTTTGTTGATTGACCCACAGTGACCCACTCCGTCTGTCAGTCCACAGTTCTGCCATATAACAACAGTGTCATATTCAGGTGTGTCATGATTTCCAGACTATGGGAACAGAGATATACTTAGATATTTCAATTTAGTTCAGATGTAGCAATTCATCTGTGGCCGACCTCATGTCGGGTTCCAATCCTATCCTATCTGTTGTTGTGGCAGGGGTCATTCACCATCACGTAGGCCACATGTTCGTTTACTACACCTATAAAATAAAGTTTTGTCTCCTATGATGGTGATATTCCCTTTGGGATGGTGATACACCATACTGCAAACATTTTTACCGCGAAGCAGTCCCTGAGTTTCAGAGACGGATGTACTTGCCAATAAACTTCCATGTGTGCTGACTATCTTGGTTAGCGGGAGTAGCAACGCATCTGCTCTAGATGTCAGATAGCACCTATGTACTATATGTTTACAGCTTAAGTTGCTTACAGATGTCCATGGGTGGCAGTGATCGCTTACCATTAGGTGGACTGCATGCTTGTTTGCCACTCCAACTTATAAAAGTACATGGATTATGTCATAAATAAGTTACTAATAACAAATAACATACAATAGTATAATTTTCGACCAATATTATCGCGGAATTGATACATTTTAATATTTAACCTTTTTATTTTTCTTTTCTCCACATATCGACCCAGTTATAACCACCCAGGTGGTCACGGCGAAACTGCGGTGGCGGGAAGAAACCGTTGACAAGCAATAGTGGTTGATTAACCTATCTACTCTATGTCTAGTTCGTTTTTCTTTTTTAGATTCCATATCGCGACACACAACATTAACTGTATCCTTACGCACCAAACTTTGCGCTATTTGTGATTTATATATTAAATGATAAATAGTTATTTGTGTATATATATATTTCAGGTAACACTAGCATGTGAGGGTCAGACGTGTAAAGCACACAAAATGGTCCTTTCAGCGTGTAGTCCTTATTTCAAAAGCTTATTAGAGGTAAGTTGAACCCTAAAATTATTATAAATTAGTCTGATGATTTTACTGTGAACCATAGTTTTGTTTAACTGTGTTTGGCAAAAAAGATGAAAAAATCGTTTTTAGTTTTTGTAAAACTATTTGTCTGTATTTGCATACTGATCATAAAAACTTTTAATCTAATTTAGGCGAGACTTTCATAGAAGTATATAGACTGATAAAAAAGTAGAAATTATTTAAAATGGTGAAGCATAATATCTTAAGAAAACCTACATGCCTTTAAGTTCATTAAATAGTTCTGGAAGATGTCTACCAATTCGGACCAGTGCTATTGCCTAAGGCTCTCTTTGAGAGGAGACCAGTACATTGCGTGATCGAAGCGGTGATGAGTCGACAGCGAGAAAGATACTTCCGACATAAACACCAGGCCTTCTGTATAACGCGAGCGAGCGCGCTAAAAGCAAATTCGGTAGCGTAGGTGCATACTGACTTTCATGCACATCGCGTGGTGACAATAAAAGGATACGAAATTTGCAATTTGTGAAATAATAAAATTGTGTTTGTATTTTAGGAAGTTTTTTAACATTTATGTCCTTTTCGTGTACAAAATCATCACTTTTTAATTCGCTAGACCAGTGTTTTTTCAACCTGCTGGTCGCGACCCCCTGTGAGTCGCGTTGCCTCTATAGGGGTCGCGAGATATCGAGAGAAATAGGTACTGCTGTAGAAAATCCAATAAATTAAAAAAAAGATATATGTTTCCTTTTTAACAAAAAGATTTTCGTTATAAAGAAAAAGTTTTGAAACCACTGCCCTAGACGATAGACTACGTTATGAGGCCTATTTTCAAGTATTTTATTGAATTTACTGAAATTTTGGAATCCGTCCATCTAGTTCTCACTGTACGATATAACAGGACTAAGATACGATATAACAAGACTACAATCTCATATAAGTATTTTTGGTAAACATAGTTCTAATATTTTACAACTTTTCCTTGTACCTTGTTACATTTCAATGCCATTCTTTATAAGAATGTTGCTATTAGATTACTCTCACACTGCGCAATTGCCCACTGTGTCCATTATTTAATAAATCAGTTTTTTTTTCATATGAGTGTATATTATGTAGCAGTATAAAGAACTTTTAGGCCTCAAGATTTCCATAGTATATGCTCTTTTGCCTTTAAAGCAAAGGACAATTCATTTAACTATGCATTTGACTTTAAAACTTTCTTTCTTTCTACACTCATAGCCCCACTAGGTTTTTTCCTGTGTCGTGGGTGCCATGGACATACAAAGACGAATACACAAACACCCAGACCCAGAACATAATCTAAGCTCATCATTCAGATGTCTGGTCTGGCTGGGAATCGAACCCGGAACCCACTGCGTGTCAGACCGGCATGGTGACCGTTCCGCCACGCGGGTCGTTAATCGTAATAGATATCATATGGTCTTGGAATCGAAATGCAGACTATTCTGATTGTTTTAAAAGTCAAGTGCATAGTAGATTTTTTTAAAAATGTCGAAGTAGCAATTAAGAATGCAGTCCACCTGATGGTATGTGGTCTGTGCCACCCATGGACATCTGTAACCAACCCCAGACAAGTGTTTTAGTGACAAGTGTGTGTCCTAGTGTGGGGCTATGAGTGTAGATGGCGTTTAAGCTTCTGTTTTAGCTGTTAATACGTTTTTTTGCAGGAGAATCCTTCGAAACATCCAATAATAATCCTGAAGGATGTCTCGTACCTCCACTTGCAAGCAATCCTGGAGTTTATGTACGCGGGTGAAGTGAACGTATCTCAGGAGCAACTGCCTGCCTTCTTGAAGACTGCTGCCCGGCTTAAGGTGAGGCCACCTTCCTTCCTCGTCTATTTGTGCTATATCTAAGGTATCGAAATTAGGTGGCTTGAAAAAAGCTGCATAATAATATCGTCGTACAAAATAGAAACACAATAGCCCGAGCCTATGTAAATTATTATTATATAATTTGGCGACCTGCGTGGCGGAGCGGTCACCATACCGGTCTGACACGCAGTGGGTCCTGGGTTCGATCCCCTGCCAGACAGACATCTGAATGATGAGTTTAGGTTTCTGTTCTGGGTTTGGGTGTTTGTGTGTTCGTCTTTGTGTGTCCATGGCACCCACGACACAGGAGAAAATCCTAGTGTGGGGTTATGAGTGTAGAAAGCGTGTTTTTTTTTTATTTACAGATTAGGTATTATAAAAAAACTCGTGTAATGGTTTGACTCCTGTGACTCTACAATCAATAGACAATTTTAAACAGCGTTGTAAATAACACCATTTTTTGAGGGACCACCTAAACATGTTATTCTCGAAAGTTTTTCAGCTTTGGTGGATATTTATTATAACGTGGGTTGCTGCATTTTGCGCTTTTTTACGCTACATGCATCTTGTACTCTATTAAAAAAAAAAAAAACAGGAAATTAAACTATCCACCCTTCCCTTTCTTAATGTTTCGTTATCTGAAAATTAAATGTAACAATTATTACTGGTTTTACAAACTTTCAAACTTATCTTACCTTCACTTCAAGCTATTCTAATCATCTGTATTAAACTATTTATAATAAGTATATTTCGTTATTTTGTTTGTTATTTGTTCCTAGGTCAAAGGCCTCGCCGAGCCTCCCCCGCAGATGCCGAGCATCAAGCGGGAAGGCTAACCCTCAAGTGCCCTAAAGACTTTAGTGTACATTAAGAAACACCAATGTAACATACCAATAATTAAACCACAAACTATCACCTTTTTTTTCAAGCAATTTTTATAGTGGCCACACTAGAAATGTAAGAATTTTTGTTATAGCAACCCTAGTTTACCAGGGTTGTCAGTCAATGCAATAAATAACAATATATCATACTAAAAGTAAGCATAATAAATGTTGCCAGATACAAAAACTTGGCCTAATAAGTAACATAATCTAAACAGAGTCACATATATTTTTTTAATAGAAAAAAATATTATGTGGATAGATAACAATACTTACTATATATTATATATAAGTCGGCTGGTACTAAGTAAATAAGCAATAATTAAATTATATATATATGGCAATATTATTGGAATTGTGTAAAACAAATCTTATGAATACAAACTGAGATGCAATGAGTGTAATGTGTTCTAACACTCATAGGAGGCCTCTCTCTGCGAGGCCTGGCCCAGCTATGTAGCTGGTCAGTCTAAATATTAGCATTAAATATAAAAATACTAGATTTATGAGTGAAATTTATCAAATTTGAAACTGCTTTAAGTGACTTCCAAAAACAAATGTCAAACTGAATGTGACATATGTCAAATGAAAGTCAGGTGACATGAAGTAAAAATAACAAATGTTTATTTTTTATTATCTGTCATTTATAATATTCAATTTACCTAATTATAAATTTTGTTAATCTTTGATCATGAATATGGTGTCTACTTTGTATGTTTGTTAATTAAAATCCGGTAAAAGAACTGACAAATTTGATTTCTCAAATTGATCTTAACATACTAAAGAGCTTTGCTGTAATTACTAATAACAGATTTTTTATAAGTCACCCAAAATCAAAACACAGTATATAAAAATATCATATCAGGCATTGAACGTGCCAGACAAAATAATATACACTTTCTACACTCATAGCCCCACAGTAGGATTTTCTCCTGTGTCGTGGGTGCCA
>MOOZ01000746.1:35199-45291 GCA_002930495.1 Cecropterus lyciades | reverse complement strand
ACGGAACCTTCTTAGTATTCGGAAGAATCAAAGCAAGTGTGATTGGCTTCTAATATGAATTAGCTTACAGATGTCTGCAGTAACCACTTTATTATCAGGTGGACTGCATGCGCGTTTGCTACTTCCATATTATAAAAATTTTGAGAAAATATTGGGCAAAAAAAACATGAAGTTGTACTTACGATAGAAGATTGAATTAGGTGTGATTATATAACATTAACCGAAAAAGTAATATCAGCAATGGTATTTTTTTTAATACCTGTTATTTTAATTGTGATTCAAAAGCCACTAAATATGCGCTTAAAGCATTTTTAGCTTAACTGTATACTGTGTACGCGCTAGTTTCTGTACAATATGTAGCGAAATTTCGTGGACTTATTCCTATGCCCATAGTTAAAACATGAGTTTTCCTTGATCAAAAATGAGACTTCCATGCTTTCTGTCATAGTCTGATTTTGTCTATGGGAACGTACATCACTAGGGGTACAGATTGCACATCAATTGCAATTAAATTAACTTCAAAAAATCAAGCTACTGTCTATCTGACTATCTGTTATTACTAATATAGTTATGTAAAGAATAAGTTTGTGAATATTCTAATGTTAGATATTTTTGTTACCAGGTGGACACCTTCCAGTCGGTATACAAGAAGCTGACGGGGCGCGAAGTCACATTCGAGTTCCCCGAACCCTACTTGTAAACTTAGACTATGACTTTACAATAAAACTAAAAACTTAAATGCTTTTTAATTTTTCGTAACCCTTTAGTTAAATACTGTAATTGATGGTTATTGATGATGCAAAGGGTATGTATAACTTTGCTAATCAGATATCAGACTTATAAGTAACAATCCAACTTAGTCCTTAGCGGAAGCAACGCAAAGGGTGGATTTTACAAGGCCATGGACGGCAGTAGTCATTTATCATTAGGTGAGCTACTAGATCGTTTCCTACGGGGAAACTCACGTACTTTAGTCCGGTTTGAGGAGCATCTTATAATAGTATTTTGTTTATCTTTTAGTTAGATTCTTTGGCTATCAAATGTTAGTAATCGTAATGAAGACTAATGAGTTGTCTTTTCTTGTCTTTAATAATCCACTCTAAAGAGTGAAAGGCGTACTGAGGTTATCCTTTTGGCGGCGAGATTTTTGTTCAGATTATTTTTTAAACTGTATATTATTATATACTAGATGAAAACCCGACCGCTCGGTTGAAATGTGACTATAGATATAGATAGTAGGTAGATATTTTTGTAGTTATAATCAACTAAACGGTATTACACTGTAGACTTAGAAACAGATGCTCGTAAAAGCTGCCAGTTCGCTAGACGCAACCACTTGTAGTTTACAGTTTTATATACGGGTGCTAGCGACACCCAAATTCAAATTCCGGGCATATTTCTATCCGAACGATACGAACCAACACGCTCTCAACGGCGCGGCAGCGTGATGCAGAAATGCGAGGTAACATTAGTAAAAAATATTAAAACTATTAAAGGTAAATAACGCCGCTAGATGGCATGTTTATCCTATTATTACGTGAATCGGCTTTAAGGAATTCATGATGGCATCCGAGTGGCCAATATAGCGCCTGTTTTCACCATTAGAATTAAAAAAAATTGTCGACAATCCGAATTTTCCGGATATATGTTGTCGACGCGAAATCAATATTTTTTATGTTTTATTATTTAGGTAAAGTTTCAATCAAGTCTACCGTACCCCTTGACGGAATTATTTATATAGATTAATATCTGTTACTACCCAATTTTTTTTTCTATTTGTGGTACAACATGCGTCACAAAACACATAGTCGTTCTAACTCCTTTGACAGAAATAAAAAGACAACATATTTACTAAAAGTTTATTGCTATAATTGATTCAATGATCCAGTCCATTCCATATTTCCAAATCACAATGTTTGCAAAGAGAGCCCAAATCGGCAACGAAACCAGAAGTTTCGGTAATGCAAGAAAGATTAAAGCTATAAGAAAATGCAAACCAGGCTGTTATTGTAATCCCCATATCATAATAAACACTTAAATATACTCATCCCATATCAACGGTAGTAACAATAGTAGTTAGATGAGACAGGCTGTATTTGCCACACTTATTTCTGCCTAATAACAGCAGTGTTATGCGCTGTTGTGTTCTGGTCTGAAGGGTAAGGGAGACATACTTTTCCGAGGCATTCCATCTTAGTCCTCAGGGGTAGCAACGCATCTGTGGCTAAACTTAGGTGAGACTTTGATCTTACCTGGGGTTGATTACGAATGTTCATGGGCGGCAGTAGCATCAAGTGGGCTGCAGGCTCGTTTGCTACTTCCGTACTTTAAAAAAAATTGGCCATAAATCAAAAAATTTTTGGCAAAAAAAACACGGATGTCTAATATATGTCGGCGATAAAAAGAGAATTATTTCAGGAAGGTCCGCGGACCGCAAGTGTGGCGCGGGTTGCCCGCCGCTGACGACTACCAAGTTTGGGCAGTATAAGACAATAATTGAATATCAAATTGAATACATTCCAGGCAATTCCTCGAAATCCGTAGTTCGATCTATCATATACATAATGATTGTAGTAATGTACAAACTTATAATAAAATTATATACAACAATTCTTAAAGGCACCGTTCACCTCGTATAATCTAAAGTTTAACACCACGCTATGGCCCAATTTATTGCTAAATACATTTATAACAAATTATTTTATTAACAATACATAATACCTATATACAACCAAACAAGAAAATTTAATTCACATATTGCACATTGAAAAGTAATCGAACTGAACTCAAAAATTCAAATTGACTTAAAAACTGGAAACTACTAATAACGTAATCTAATGGAATGACGATTTCCCACTAGAAAAGAACAACCATAAATGTTATGTCAATTACATCATGACACGCAGTGGGTCCCGAGTTCGATCCCCGACCAGACAGACATCTGAATGATGAGTTTAGGTTTCTGTTCTGGGTCTGGGTGCACCCACGACACAGGAGAAAATCCTACTGTGGGGCTATGAGTGTAGAAAGCGTGTTATGAGTGTAGAAAGCGTGCGTGTTAATTTAATTAGCGCTTTTCGAAACTCTGTTAGAACTTTGATGTTTTACAAAAGGCAAATTTCTCATTAGGTCTCTTTTATTTTCAACGTGCAATATTTAATAATAAAAATATTTAATATGAGTATGAATCACAATCTCTAACGCTTCTTCTCAACGTTATTGTAGGAATATGTAGGATTTGATTATTCTATATTATATAAAGGAGGATGTATTGTTTTCAAATCATTCTACAATGTAGAACTAAAAAATATCCTTAAACAAAACCTGCAGATTTCAACATTTTAAAACATTGTCTTCTTAAAGGAAACCCACAATTTTTCAACAATTAATGTGATCATTTTTACATAAATACCATCTAAACAATGAAGTTAGTGGCATGAAATAAAATATCAATATGTATATACGAAATATTTTAACCAAAGTTAAGAAAAACTTAATATTTGAAAAAGTTATCTAAGCAATTAAACGACAACCAAACGTTTACACTTCAACTTTTTGTTACTTCAGGATTCAAGTCTTCGCAATTATTATAAAAACGTAAAATCCGACTGCTTAAATAGAAAAGAGAAACATAAATCTATACATATAAATGAAATTTAAGTGTCTGTTTGTATAATATGAAAATAACAGCTTTTTACCAAATGCATACGAAAGTATATACGATACTGATAACAAAAAATCAATCACTAAAAATTTTGTCTGTCTGTCTGTTTGTTCTGGGTAATCTCTGAAACCACTGCACCGATTTTGAAGCGACTTTCACTGTTGGATAGCTGAAGTCATAAGGCGTAACTTAGGCTACTTTCATTTTCGAAACTGTAATTAGGATCCCGCACAAAAAATTAAAACCTAAGAAACTGCGCGCGCTCTACGCGCACGGATATGTAAGTATGTCAATTGTTATAATATAAAATAAGGCAGTGACAAACGAAGTTATGGTAGATTTTTTTGCAACAACTGTCCCCGTCTGCAATACCTTATGATATATTGTAATAATTTATTTAATTTAACACTTTATATGATCTTGCGTCAAACAGTTAACAGTATCATAAAAGTGTTATAATATAATATATTTTATAATGGTCAATTTATTAGCTTTTATTTGATATTGTTAAAATGAAAAACGTGTCTTCCCCCTCTTTTCCTATTATTTCCAGGCGCCACATATAAAAAATTATATACCCTATGTATTACATCATATATATTACAATCCGTCAAGCCCTTTGGGCTGTAGCGTATGCCAAAGAAAAGTACATACATATGTATAATATTACATATATAAATATGAATAACATTACCCTCCTTCTGACGCAGTCGACTTAAAACTGTCTGTCACCACTCCATATCACTTTTGAAATTAATTTCGAACTCATATACATACATACCTATTTTTAATATTAACTAAAATGACTAAACAGTTTCAACCCATTTAGAGTACCGATTTATTATAACGAATTCCAAAACTACAAAACCCTCCTCCCAAACTAAACCTACAATTCGTTGCTGTAAAACTGTTCCATATTCGGCATTGGTGGCTGACTTGTGTCTTTCGAGTCATTGCCTTGTGTTTCTTCTGGTTTTATGACCTTTATATAGTTCACTGGTACTAATGCGGCGGTCACGTTATCAGTTGTGCCCATAACCCATCCGGTCTGCCAGAGCCGTCCTTGAAGGGACTGGGAGGCCAGGGTGATGACTTGGTTCGCCTTGAAGCTGAGTTCTTGTGGGGAGGTCGCTGTGTAGTCGTATGATGCGATGGCGCGTAGCGGACTCTGCCATGTTTTTGGTTCGTTTACTGAAAAAAAAAACACGATTATAATGAAATTATTTTTGTAGTTTTTAACAAACAAACATTGCAGAATCATCCATGTACATCAATGGCAGCACCTTATAACATAATATAATATTTCATTATCTGAACATCATAAACTGAAACCTGGTTAAGACATCAAGGGACCTGAAAATTGGTATCACTTATAGAGGTATTCCACTTACCCAGTGCGATTATTAAATGTATTATTAAATTATTTAATGAGTTAAATATTCAAGCACGTTTCTTCATGAATAGTACAAATATGGAAACAGAATATGTCAATTGCCCAGGTGGTCAGATGCCCAGGCTTGATAGGCATCTTGCTTAAGGCTTGAAGCTCTAGCGCAAGATGCATCAAACCAGGGCTAACTTCGACCGCCGACGGACACGACAGTTTGGAATGAAGCATTCCATACCCTGCTGTATCACGTCGGTGATAGATTCAGCACATGTGCTAGGATCACCCGAGACGAAACATAACTGCCTCCATGGGTACGAAGCCAGGTTCTCGGAATCCGTCCCAGTCTGCTGACTTGTAGTGCCAAACTTGTCGCCTCCCGGGGGGACGTATCCCCGCGGGTTGCGACAAGGGCACGGTTGAACTTACCAAGCAATGGTCAGACGATCCAAAGGGCGCCTTGACCATTACTTGTTAGTCTTCAGGATGGGAGGTAAGCAGAAGATTCAGCAAAAATATGTCACTTTAGTTTATCTTTTGGAAGTATCAGTTCTGTTGCTAAAATAATGTCAGTTATTTTTTCTTTGATGGAAAAATTGTTATACACATATGTAATGGATACATACTATGGTATCCCTGTCTAGGCACACATTCATATCTACCAAGCCAGGTATAGAATCCGGGACCTTAGACCTCGGTATGGCGATCGCTAATCCACACGTGCTATCGTCTCGTGAAAATTTTTTAACTCTGTACTAAAAATAAATTTGTATGCATCCAACTTGATACGAAGAGTAAGTTTACATAACCTTTAGCTGTAGGTAATCTACGCAATATACTATTATTTTTTCTTATCTTACACATACATACATATATGTAAATAACCCTTTATACACTGTCCTTACGCATATTTCTTCTTAAACGGTCCTTTGTTCTAAATATCTGGTTTGAAGGGTGTGGTAAATGAGACATACTAATGTAATAATTTAGTTTGTTATATTAGTAGATAACAATGCATCCTTGACTGACCTTAGGTAGGATTCTAATCTTATCTGGGGGTTAGTTACAGATATCCATGGTCTGCAGTTGCCAGCATCAGATGGACTGCAGGCTCGTTTGTTACTTCATAAAAAAAGCTCGAATAATACTGTGACCGATTTGGAAACATTGAGATACGTTTTGTTCGCTTAACATAGTTTTCACTTCCAATTAATTATGTATTCCACCTCTGAGCACGGGTTTCCTCTTAAATAGAGTCCCTTTATAAAATATTCGGGTTACCTCTGGCCAAGTGGGTGTCTAAAACATTATGAGAAAACAGCATGTCATCATGTTTCCACATAATGTTTTGCCAGTTCAAGTAATAATAAGCAAGTAAGATTAATAAATTTTCATTCATATTTGCTGTGATCGACAGTCACCATTCAGTAATAGTTTTTTCAAATCAAAAAAATATGTAATAAAAATATGTAACGTGGCTATAGCGGTGGACTATGGCCTAAAATTCTCTCATTCTGGGAGAAGACCCGTGCCCAGAAGTGGGACGATAATGGATTGGTGATGAAGTAATGTTCCTTGATAGCGTCTCCTTGATTTTTTGAAGTCTACCTACCTAGTATACCTACCTTCTCAGTTCAAACATTTTAAAATATTTTTAAGATCAACTGTTTTTATAGCACCTACATTAATGACTTTAGTTGTTCGCCTCTCAAAAGTTGAATAATCTAATGAGTGACGAACTCATCAGTACCTACTTTATAATATATAGTACTTGTGTCATAAGCACGTACTAACTGATAAGGTGTTGTTTCTCTAAGGAGATAAACTGCGATATGGTTAGGATTCGCGACATTCGACTGATTAGTAGTATATGACGACATGATGTAGTTGATGACGACATTACGAATATTGAAACACATTATTAAGGTTTGACCATTTCGACCGAAGCTTCGGCTTCGGCCGAAATGGGCCGAACGTATATCCGATCTTTACCGACAAAAATAAAAATCTTAAAAAAAAAACAGTTTTAGTCAATTTAGAACTGAAATTCTTATTTTATACGACCTTTAGCCGGAGTCTAGTCCCGGGACATGTCATTTATCGAAGTCCCGGGATTTTTCCTAATATTAGTTCTCAAGACCCGGGACTTTCGGTTCGAGACACTTGACGAGACAAAATCGTCCCGAGACACGAAACTGTCGAGTATTCCCTAACCCTACACAGTATTCAATTTCTCTAAACCAGTATATCTAAAACGCAGTTTAAAACGGCTGAGGCAAATTTGATAGAAATTTCACGTGAATTAATGTTATTACTTTTGATTCTTTTTAATTAATGAACGACCAATTTTTTTTTACAAAGTACCTACCTAATATTTATTTTATTTGCAAATGCGTTTAAAGATCAAAACTTAGTGACTTTTCGCTATTTAAAATAAAAAAAAACATTTTAAAAAATGCTACCGTGAATGAAGGAATCACAAATTCATTATGTTTCGTATTGATTTGTGTTGAATACGTTACATACTAATCAAATGAATCCATATCAAATTAGCTTTGTAAGTCATTACTATTCTAGTTTGGGTTCATTAACCAAGACATTGTTTGAACACATCTCAGTGTCCTTAGTACGTGTGTATTCCATTTTCTCAACACAATCATTGTTATTGTTTTCGCCCATACATTGCAATGAAACATTGCACGTTTACGTTTTCAGCCATAATTTGCAAACAGTCCCGAATGTATGAACTGGGTAAATGTTGTAATTTACTCAGTTCTGGTCAGGTGATCAGGTGAGTCTGACAGCTTCAATACCTATTACAGTTTTTATACATGCGTGAAGACATTGAACTGGAAAAACAGGCAGCCTTGTGTAAGCTAATGTGGCCTTGTGAAAAGCATTAAAATATAAATTGTTTAGTGATTCATGATCAAAAATTGCAAATTCCCCAAAGACCATACATTATACATCCACCCCATGACAACCAAGGATACGACAAACGTCTTTAATTCTGGATTTCTACCTTTACGCAACGCTAAGGGAAGCAGGGGCGGCTACCTCCCGCCTCCAGAAATACAAATACCTCTTTAAATCACCATTTCCCCCGGGAGATCAACTGGCCGCTCATTATCTATATTATCTATAGTAATATAATAAATCTGAAGAGTTTGGTTGAACGCGCTAATCTCAGGAACTACTGAATAATCAACTTATTGAGGAAGGCTATAGGCTATATAACATTTGTTTTGTTCTTATGTAGTGGCGGGTGCAACCATGTGGCACAACAAGTCAAATATAATTGATACTCACATTTCTCATTAATCGCGGACGTGACTCCCCTCATCATTCTAAGCACGATGTACGGAGCCGCTGCGATGACGCCGAAGAACAGCAGGATGGGCCAGCTGGAGCCCTTGCTGCGCTGTTCTGGAGTCGCTGTTCCATTCTGGGTTGCTGCCACTGCATCAGCCCATGCCTGGACAAGACAAGGTTCCATGTCCTAAGGTCTACTCTGAAGATGGTAGAACAGTTCGTAGGCTATAGCGCCAGTGCTACATTTATATCAATACTTATTTGGAATGAAATTAAGGTCTATTCTAAATTCCAGTAAGGATAAGGTGTGCTCCGAAGGTGGTAGAACGCATCGTGGGCTACATCACTACGGCTACTCCACTGCAGAAGTGTTCAGGCATCATGGCATATCATTATACCCCTTACGATATTAGGGTATGCTTTACGATGGGCGATGATAACTTACACGATGTGTCGTACTTAGTCTTCAAGGGTAGGAGTGCATCTGTGTATGGTCTCAGATAGGACTCCAATCCTATTTGTTATCCAGCTCACTTTCATATTAAACATAAACGCTTTCTACACTCATAGCCCCACACTAGGATTAGCTCGTGGGTGCCATGGCCACACAAACACCCAAACCCAAAACAGAAATCTAAACTCATCATTCAGATGTTCGTCTAGCCGGGGATCGAACCCGGGACCCATAGCGTGTCAGACCGGTATGGTGACCGCTCCAACACGTGGGTCGTTATATTAGGCGATTATCGTTTTCCTCGTGACTAGCAACGCAACGTCCTATATGAAGTTCCTTACAGATGTCCATGGGAAACAGGGGGTACTACTTACAATTGGCTGGACTGAATACTCGCTTCTACTATAATCTTATATAAAAATATATTTCGTATAGTAGATGAAGATGTCCATGAGAGCAATATATATTTTTTTTTCATGTAAATTGGAGTTTGTAATAGACATCAGTATCTAATTTGACCGCCTGTTATCTATTTAAAGATATAAGAGATCAATGAATTTAATATTAGCTATTATAATTTTAATGGCATTTTCATACTAAGCAGCATTTATGAATCAATATTAAAAATTCTGATAAAATATTATTCAATAGTTTTCGCGAAAATAAGATTACGAAATAGTAAAAATGTTTATATCTTTCATCGTTATCTGGTTGCTGTGTATTTTTTGCGAATCACATTAAAGACGACGTTTTTATAACTAAGATAATATTGTGATAAGTATCTTGATGTTCATAATTATTATTTTATGTTTAATAGTAATGGGTAGCAAATAGGTATATTCCAACTATGCTGAAATTCGCAAGTGCCAGAAATATGGAGACTTAATTAAAGATTACATATTTCTGGCATTTGGCGTTGAAACTATGGGACCGTGGGGATTAAATGCTAAATTATTTTTTAAGCATTTGTCCAAACGTTTGATAGAGTCAACGAAAGATCAGAATTCTGGTACAAACTTCGGTCAACGAATTAGCCTTGCTATTCAACGAGGTAATGTTGCCAGCATTCTGGGAACTCATCCTAGGGACAGCAATTTGGACGCAGCTTTTTATATTTAACTAGCTGCGCCCGCGGATTCACCCGCGTAAGTTTCGACGGTGATATATATCTAGCACCGAAAGAATTTTTCAAATCGGGCCAGTAGTTCCTGAGATTAGCGCGTTCAAACAAACAAACTCTTCAGCTTTATAATATTAGTATAGATTTGGCAATTT
>MOOZ01000746.1:14177-28698 GCA_002930495.1 Cecropterus lyciades | reverse complement strand
AACTTCGTAAATAATAAGTAGCTTATCAAGTGCTACTGCGAGCAATACGGATTGCTAATAGTCAAGTAGTGGATTAGTTTTTGACTTTGACAACATCTGACGTAACAAAATAAGATGTTGCCAGTAATGTCTGTACATAAATATTAGGTTCAGTGAAAGTGATGATGAAAAGAACGTAAAACATTGTTTATTATTTACTATAAAATAAATGTGTATGTTAACTAAGACTCCCGTAAGAATACATTATAAATAATCTTCTTTCGTATTAAATGTAATTTTTTGCATAAAAGTTGTATTGAATACTTTTAAATACAAAATGTTGAAGGGAAACGAAAAAGGGTCTATTAATAAATTCCTTTCGACTCGCACTGGGGATAGTTGTTTTGATTTCAATATGTAATTCTTTAGAAAAAAATATAAAATATATTTTGCATTTGCAGACTCGTTCAAATAAGTTGTTTTATTGTTGCATACTTTAAATACTCTAATTGCTATAAAATAAAGAGAATACTGAACTCAGAGAAAAGAAAATTATACAAAACTGGAGCACTGGATTATGTTATATAAATTATATTTATGCGATCTAGTTTGCATTACAATGGAAGGGGTTAAGGGCGTAAAGATAGAGTACTTAGTTCTCTACACAGTTCTGCATACTATGATTTGGTATAGAGAGGAACTCATGATTTGGAAGGGCAATTAAGTTTACATGATCCTGATGATTACATGTACATTATTATTTGAACAAAATTTAGCTTTAATAAATCTATTACTTAAAAAAAATGTTTTATATTGGACCTAGTATTGCCAGGTACAAAAACGATCAACAATACGAAGTGACCCAGTTTCCTATCTCAAAAGATATATTTTGTCTATGCTATTGGTATTTGGGTGTCAATCGTGTCAATAATTTCGATTTTGTTTGTTGTTATTATCGTATAATTTAGGAGTGCTTGTGATATTGCCGCTGTATTGGTATCAGTTCGAGGAAGAATTTTAAAGGTATGTTATTTCAATAATCACTACATGATTACTTGTGTGGCGTAAATTTTCGATTTTTGGTGTTGAAGAAGTGTCATCTCGACCAAGTTCAAGTTCCGATGTTTGTTTCTTTATCTCTCTTTTTAGATAAATAAGATTTGTTCCATGTTATTCAATATGTGGAGATGGCGATATATTATAATAACAGAAGTTCCCAAAGTAATATTTGTTGTTTAATTTAGCACATAAGGTAACAAAGTTTGACCGGTTTGCGGCAATGAAATGCCTTGGCTTATTAATCTATTACCTTCGTTTATTAAAAGCACTAGGGATTTTTCGCTTACAATGCGTAATACTAGATGTATCATTTAAATATGCCTATTAGAGCTCCTATTGTCGTATTGGAAAGTTCCTTTTGAGTCCTATTGTGTTACCTGTGGAGTAATATTTACTAGTGTGGAGTATTAATATTGATATGAAAGTGTGGAATATCTATTTTTACAAATAATTTTTTATATCAGCCATAACTTTCTGTAGTTGATAACAGTTGATAAAGGGATAGCAGTAGAACAAATTAGTATTAAAAATATGTTATTTTTGTTATTATTCTAATATTATGTTCTTTTTTTCTAGGATTTTTATAAAGTAGAGTTTGCCAAGATATTGAAACTTATTTACTTACTTAATATTTTACTCATAAGTGATTTTATATGTAAAACAAAATAAATCCCTAAACATTGTATACTATAAATAATTTATTCAACATAGAATAATTATATTTATAATTCGATTACTTGTAATAATTACAGTGAAGGAAGAAAGCCATGTTATGGACATAGTGACTTGGTAATCTGTATAGTTCTCCTATACTATTGGATCCTGGATACAGAAATCCATTTTCTATTTAAGATACATAACCATTAGCATATTACAGTTTTTTCCTGCAGCTCCACCTGCTCATGTCATGTACCACGGTGTCTCCACCTGCTCATGTTATGTGCTAATCCAGGCCATAAACTATTTGTGTGGGCAATTTCATCAGTAGATTTTGCGTGAAAGAGTAACAAACACACATTTATTTCCATGAACTTTTGCATGTATAATATAAGTACGATAAGAGTTGGCAATAGTTGTAAAGCCATAGTATTCTGAATAGTACCATTCCCTCTACTGGTTATATTGTAGGACACATTTAAAAACGCTTTCTACACTTTCTACACTCATAGCCCCACAGTCGGATTTTCTCCTGTGTTGTGGGTGCCATGGACACACAAAGACGAATACACAAACACCCAGACCCAGAACAGAAATCTAAACTCATCATTCAGATGTCTGTCTGTNNNCATATTATAGTAATTCCTTGCTCTGAGTATAGATGGCATTTGAAACGCCATCACGTGAAACGATGGATCTAATATCATGATGCAGCGGGGATTCCCCGTACCAAATGTAATTGCAATTAGGCTATATTGCAATCTATAGTACGGGAAATTCCCTTTTACGATACCCTATTCACGATGACATTGATTGTTTGTAGTTTGGTTAAGTGAAGTATACTGCAAAGAGTGTTTTTAGTGAAAAATCGATACAATTGTTATTTTTATTGCTATAAATTGAAAATTCATTGATTTTGCGATGGACATACGGAATTTCTTTGGAAAAAAACGAAGAATTGAAGAGCAAATTGACCACGAAGAACCTCACTGCTCTTAACAGGTGGAAGCCCAAAATTCAATCGCCACTCCTAATTCCATGGCAGCAGGTTGGTCAACACATGTTGATAATGTTAGCTATGGTATTCCTTCTAATATTGTACAAATCCGAGAACCAATAATTTTAACAAGTTATTTTAGACACGTATCCAAAACGACATAACTGAGCCTTTGTTTCTGATTGGTTTAAGCGTTATAAATGGTTGCAGTATTCTGTCGAGAAAGATGCTGCTTTTTGCTATCCATGCCAGCAATTTTCACCTCATGGAAGCAAACAAACTTCTTACACTTCCACAGGATTTACACACTGGAAAAATGCCACTGATTCTAAAACTGGTTTTCCAAAACATGAAAAATCAATTTCTCATATTCAAGCTATGTCGATGTGGCAGGAGGAATTACAAAGAATATCTACATCTAGCAGTGTTAAAACGTTAATAAATCAAAATGTATTAGAAAAATATAGGTATTAAGTGAAGTCTATCATTGAAGTGATACAATTTCTAATTGTCAACGAATTAGCTTTGCGTGGAAATTATATTTTAGAAGAAGAAAAAGAAAAAGGATTGTTTCAGAATTTATTTGAATACACATGTATGAAAGATCCAAATTTGAACGAGGTTCTCACTCATATACCACTAAAACGCAACCTATCGTTCACCTGAAATTCAAAATCAAATAATTCAAGCAATGGTTCAAGCAGTACGATGTTCCATTGTTAAAGATATTAATGAATCTGACGTGAAATGGTTTACTCTAATGGAAGATGGGACGAGAGATAAAAATAACCGCGAAAATATTGCATTAGCAATACGTTACGTCAAGGATTGAGTCGTCAATGAGTCGTTGCTGATGGTTAAGACTACTGAAAACCTTGATGCAGCCACTTTTACGGAATTAACGTTAAATACTCTTACATAAAATAACATTGACCCCTTTTGTATGCTTAGCCAATGCTATGATGGCGCAAGTGTAATGAGTGGGAAAGTTTCAGGAGTTGCGACTAGAATAGAAAACAAATTGGGCCGAAAAATTCCTTACGTCCACTGCTATAACCATCGCTTGCACTTAATAGTCATCAGAACTATCTCAGTAATGTATTTCATCCGTTTATTTTTTGACCAATGCATCATGTTACATAAATTCTTTCAACATGGCAAGATATCTGCCTTATATGGTGGAAAAAGGATTGGCCGACTCCTCGAACAACGCTGGTCTGGACATTTGACAATTACAAAAGTTGTATACGATAACTATTCATCGATTTTGCAGACTTTGAAAGAAATTAAAAATGGCAGATTCAATGGTGATGACGTCGCCAAGAGTATCGGTATTAAAAAAGTTAAACTTGATCTGGAATTCCGAATGGCCATGGTTGTGGCTAAAAAAGTCTTATCCACGCTGCAACCTGCAGACGCTGCTTTGCAAGCCCGAAACGCAGGATTGAAAGACGCCATAATAATCATAAAATGTGTCGAAGATGAAATTATAAAATTAAGATCAAATTAAATGTATAATCAAATGCTGGAAGAAGCTAAGTCTTTAACAAACAATGACTGCGGCGAATCTGAAAATAGGACACAGACCTCGAAGAGGCAAGTAAAAACACCAAATCGGATGAATGACTATTTGACGTACGGCCCGTCCAATTCCTGCGCCAAACACAATATAGAAGAGAACGACGAGCCATTTAAGTATTTCGAAACGTTGGACATACTAATTGCTGAATTACAAAGAAGGTTTTCGGACAACGATGATCTAATCAATTCGATTGCAAGGCTCGATGAGTTGGATGTAGATAAAATGGTTCCACTAAAAAAATTGGGTAATTTTGGAATAGTTTACTAATTAAATAATTATTATAATTGGTCATCTTCAATTTACAATTAACTAAAACAAACTATTTTTTTAGGTCTGAAAATTCCATCAAGGGAAGAGGCTAGTGTGGTTAAAGCTTACTTGAGTCGTAAAGGGGATAAAATGGAAAATACATTGCAAATATTATACAGGCAACGAGAGGCGTTCAAAGATACATACGAACTTTTTGCATCTGTGGCGACAATAGGATGTAGCACTGTAGTGTGCGAATCTACGTTTTCAACTTTAACTGCAATTAATAGGCCTCAAAGGCTGTCAATGGGTCATGAGAGAATGGCTGGTATGGTATTTCTGGCCTTTGAAAAAAAGAGAACAAAATCAGTTGATCTGAACGAAGTGCTTCGCTATTTTAATAACATGGCGAATCGTAGAATTCAGCTGTTTTAAATATTCTTATTATTATGTTAATTATAGTAATAACTTTGGAGAAACAATATAATCTAAATGGTATTTTTAGTCGTATCTATTTACTCGTATAACCCCACTCAACAATTAATAATACCTCACTCTCATTCACACGTGGATCGCTACATCCAAATCTGGAAGTTCAACAATTTTATTCTCTTGTTCTTCATCAATGAGGATTTAATAGTTCTTAGATCCGTGCTTATGATCTGTCACATAAATCATTTGTCGACGAATAGCCATTGAATTTATATCACTTTAGGTGATCGATTTAGGAGCCCGTGCTCCGAGGGCAGATCAATTATAATATTTTTTTTACTTCCGCCCTACCTGTAACCAATGCTGCCCTACTTCAAATTCGAGTCTAGCTACAGCCCTGCCTTCCGGATAGAAAATTAAATGTCAACCTCGTCATAAAAGTCTGCGTTCTTTTTATAAAGTTATAGACACACGGACACACACCATCTCATTTTTATATAATAAATATTTTGTATTGTAAATGGGTACATACAAAATTGGCATAATACAAATGGGTACATCATAAGTAAATCTGTGTAAGTACCTCACGCCAAGTTGGTTAAAGCGTGTTGTGACTGAGAAGCGATCAGCGTGTAGGCAGTTAATAAATTTGACCCACTTATGGTGAACTTAACTAGGTACGGTCAGCGTAAAAGTTAAAATACATTATGATATTAATGGGGGATTGGGGTTCAAGTTGCCGGTACGGTAAATTTTGATATGCGTGTCACAATTTGCTTGGTTAAGATAATCTTAAGGAATCTTCGTAGTTCTTCTTCTTGTAGAACCGCTGCAACTCCCATTACTGCCTTATAACAGGACTTAGTCTTTTTTGGTGCGTAAGGATACAGTTACTGTTGTGTGTCATGATATGGAACCTAAAGAAGAAAAACGAACTAGACGTAGGGTAGATAGGTTAATCTACCACTAGTGCTTGCCAACAGTTCCACTCGTCACCGCAGTTTCGCCGTGACCACGATTCAAGTAACCGGGTCGAAATATCGGCTAAAAGAAATTCAAAAACCGCATATCGTGAGTACAAGTAACATATTACAATTAAAAATAACTTAGTTTTGCTGTGGTTAGCTGAGCATATTAATGTGGGGACATTTACCCCATTTATCTTATGATAAGTGGTCACTGCCGCCCATGGACATCTATATATATATATATATATATATATCAACCACTGATAAGATCAGTCTTACCTGAAGTTAGCCACATATGTGTTGCTACTCCTGAGGACTAGGTCGGATTCACCCTTCAGACCAGTATTAGGCAGAAATAGGTGTGGCGGTGGTGCATTCTAAGTCGAACCTAAAAGAATTTTACTACCTTGAAAAATGACTCTTGCATCTAATGTTTCATGCCCCTCCGGTTATACGAGGGAAGAAACTTATCAGCGGGACACCCTCTCCTCGTAAATTTAACGGACAAAAAACGTTATCCTTTATTGTCTCTGCAATGTGATGGGATGATTATTTACTGTTAATAACTGCCTATAGAAAAAAAAATTAAACATAAATAAAAAGCTTACTATTTTGCGGACGGTACTTGCCGTGGAAACTGTAACTTCATTACACTAGCTTTCACAGATCGGCGCTATTGACTGTACGTACGAAATTATCTCCTACAACCCCTGCTTGCCGATGACTTAATAAATCAGGTAGTAACTATGTATGTCATGAGATAAAGGTAGAACCTATGTGTAATACTTATGTACCTTTTTATAATATGGAAGTAGCAAACGATCATGTTAGGAGCAGTGATAGCCGAATGGTTGAAACTCGACCTCTCAATCGAGGGTTCGAGGTTCGAATCCCAGGCACGCACCACTGATTTTTCTAAAATTATGTGCGTAGTAGAAGTTAATTATCACTGCTTTACGGTGAAGGAAAACATCGTCTACACATCTGAGAGTTCTTTAAAAATAAAGTTCTCAAAGGTGTGTGAAGTCTACCAATTCGCACTTGGCCAGCGCGGTGGACTATGGCCTGAAACTCTCTCAATCTGAGAGAAGACCCGTGCCCAGCAGTGGGACAATAATGGGTCGACGGTAAACGATCATGCGTGAAGCAGTTCTTGCGTTTCGGTGGAAGGGTGTGATTGCCGGCTCACTCACGAGTATATATGATGTGACCTTCTTTATCCTCGGGAGTAGCAACGCAATTGTGATCGACTTCAGATAGAAACTCGTTTCTATATGAATTATTTACGGATGTCCAACAGGTGGACTGCTCGTTTGTAACTTCAATCTGTTAATACAGTCCATCTGATCTGAAGGTAAGTGACCACTGCCGTCCATGGACATTGTCAATCACTCAGATAAGATCAGTGCTTTACCTGAGGTTAGCCACAGATGCGTTGCTAACCCTGAGGACTAAGCTAGAAAGCCCGGATGTCTCGCTGACCATACCCTAACCACAATAATTCTCATAGGCTTTAAAATTGGCGCAGTTCAAATATACTTTCAATCCCTATTTGATTATTTTATATGGGGTAATAAATATATAATAGGATATCAAAAAAACTGCAGTAGATTAACGTAATATATTTATAAGCCGCGTTATATGGGATTTTTACCGCCCCGGTGGCCGTCCTCAGCTCTGCAAGGACTCCGTGATCTCCAACGGAACGAATCCGGAGTCTCCTGAGCGCTTTACCCCATCGGGCTCCAAAGGTGAGCGACTGGGCCAAACGTACCGTCTGGTCTTTATGGCTGTATGGGACCACACATGCCGCCGACCTTCCCGGGGTCACTTAGCTGGATGGTTCGAGCTCCTTTTATTCTTGCCACCTGCAACCACGGAAGCCTCCTTTCAGTCGCTTCTTACGACAGGCAGGCGTAGCCTGTTATCCCGGAACTGCAGGGTCTATAAAAATAACATGTTTCTAGCTTCATGCTCTGTGATAATAAATCAGTTAATCACTATACGTAAGTCATAATAAGTAAATTTATAAGTATATATAAAAGATATAAGACAAGATTTTTTTGGAAAAAGATTACAAATTATAATCAGATAAATAGCAATCGGATACAACGGATGCACTAACCTCAGTTTAAAAATAGTCTCCTCGAACTAATAATTAAATTTGTGTTAAAACCTGCCAATTATCACATGAAATTGGAAAAGAAACACTATAATATTAACCTTCGTCATAATGTCCAGTCATTTATTATTACTTGAGGGTCGTAGAATCCCCTGAAACTAAGACAAAGATAAGGGTTACCCAAGCAAAAGGCATAACGTAAGAGCCACATCTGCAGAGTGTTCGAGAGATAGGCCGCCCGCAATAAATCTAACATCCTTTCCCGCTATAAAACGACTCCATAAAGAAATCTATTACAAGGAAAAAACGACGTTAGGACGTCCCGGCTTTGATAACACCTGCTGACCTTAAAGGTCGAAGGAATAGATATTTAAATTTAATGTAGGCATATCCTTGCGCATACCTATTTCCTTACTAATAATATAAATGTTGGTTTTACGGAGTGCGGTGTAATGTTTATCTTAGCTGTTGGGGTTTTTGTTCTAATATTTTAACTGAATGAATGGCAGTGGATTTATACTAGAAGGACTGCATGTTTCGTCTGTTATTGCTACTATTAATTAATTATGCACTTTAGCGGAGAGGTATATGGTGTGTGTAGACGGTTGTGATAAATACAGCTCCGGAGATGTAGTCGGTAAATGACTACACACTTTATCTCTCATACATATAATTCACATACAGCAGGACAGAACACAGAAGGCACAAACACAAGCAGGTAGTTATAGTTCACAGTACAAGCAGAAGAAAGACAGTCAGAGAAAAGAAGCGGAAACGACAGAAATATACGAAACAATAAAAGCATTACAATACGAAAGCTTAAGCAATGCAGTGTTAAGCGCATGATGGGCAGATCTACAACTGCGGATTATTTTGACCTCTATCTTAGCAGGGGGTGATGTGGCGACCTCCTGCTACTCATCAAAAGTTGAAGTCACCGTATTCTGAATCACGCTATCAGAGTTTTCTCAACATCCTGCATATATACAAGTTCCGAATAGAGACTGTCGGAGCACGCCCGCTCCCCAGATATGATAAACTCGCCTGGCGTGAGATCTCCATTTGCCAAAACACAATAATTAATAGTAATTAATTAATTAAGCTATTGTGGTAACACAGAAAATGTATTTCTTTCAAAAGGGTTTTTTGTACAATATACTTGATTAAGTTTATTCATATAGAAAGTAATATAACAAAAGTTACACCTGATACGTATGGAAGCATGCGTTGTCCCCCAACCAATCTACCATAAAACGTTTGCCATAAAACGACCCCATAAAGAAATCTCTTACACAGATGGGACGGCAGGACGTACCAGATTTTTATGTCTCGCTTATCCATCATAATGAACTGAAAACAATTTGTTATTTTTCTAAGAAGTTATAAAATAGCGTGACATTTATGGCGAAAATTAAGTTATTGTTGACGATGTTCGCCTAGTATAGATTGATAGACTTTTCACAGGTTTGATAGGAGAACGATGAGTACCGATGTAGATCTCAGAATTAGTAAGCTGAAGTGGCAATGGGCAGGACACATCGTTCGTAAGACAGATAACCGATGGGGTAGAAGTCCACGAATGGAGACCACGTCTGGGTAAAAGGAGTGTAGGCCGCCCCCTGACCAGGTGGACTGATAACCTGAAAATGGCGGGTAACCGCTGGATAAAGATGGCGCAAGACAGTCGGAGTGGCATAGATTAAGGGAGCCCTATATCCAGCAGTGGACTTTCAAGGGCTGCTGAATGACACAGGATCGTGATTTTTATGAAGAAGTTTCAGACAAATTAAGCCGTTATTAATAAAAAGGATTTCAGACTAGGAATTTTTCCTATTTCGTAGGTATCATGAAGACACAATGACGCATACACAAACACCCAGATCTAGAACAGAAATCATAATTAATCATGCAAATATCTTTGTGACCGGGAATCGACCCTGGAAAACACTGCGTGCCAGACCGGTATAGTGACCGTTCCGCCACACGGGTTGTCATGTAGAATTGCTTAAAATATCTTTACATTTAACGCAGCTTATAGCTGTTAAAGTAATGTATGAAACATTACTTCGATTGAAAGACGTATAGTCCAAATACTACAGGGACTATCTGTAGTCTACGGACCAGAATAGGGCTACGGTACGCCTTGCTTGTCATATGAGGTGACTAAAAGGGGCTTTCTGGGGTTGCGAACGACAAAAGTGACAGCTCGAATTTGAACTGCGACCTCGAAGAGGACAAAGGTATATGTAGCAAGCAAGTTTCAGCCAGCACCCGAAGGTGTGAAATAGCGTTATGACGCTCTTAGTCAGTATCTCAGGGGGCATCGCGTTCAGAGGACTACGGTTGCGTTCCGTTGGAGATCCCGAAGTTCTTTACGTAGCGCCGAGGAAGGATACAGAAAGTGTGGTAATAAACTCAAAACCCGATGTCACTCTCAAGGTGCCGAGGTGTTTGAAGCGAGACCTTCGACAGTCCACTCAACAAAAAAAATCTAACATAGTCCACCGCAATGGAAGTTTCGAAGTTATAGCACTACGACATCACAATTAAAAGCAGATAAACTCTACATTTTGTCATAAACAAACACTAAAATACTACCTTAATATATGTTGTACACTTACGAATTAATAAAACAAAGGCAGGTACATATTTAGAGCAATGTTACCGAATTACACAGTCCGCAATAAAACGAACATCCCTTACAATCATAAAACGACTCCATAAAGAAATCTATTACAAGGAAAAAACGACGTTAGGACGTCCTCGGTTCTGTGTGTCACCTGCCGACCCTTTTAGAGATAGACATTGAAACACTGAAAGGTGCCTATTTGGAAACATACCTACTTTTACTCCCAGTATTAGTACAGATATTTTACCCGACTGCGTCAGAAGGAGGGTAAAGTAAAGTAAATGTTTTTCGAACGTATGTATGTATGGCATTTTGGCACGCTCTGCAGCCCAAACGGCTTGACGGATTGTGGTGTGATGTGTGTTTGGCATATCATTAGTATTATCTTTGTTTGGAAGCTATACGATGAAGGCTATGTAATAAAAAAAAATGGCGCCTGCAAATAGGGGGTGACTTTTTTTTACTATCGCAACAATATGGGTATCAAATAAAAGCTTGTAAATAGACCAATCCAAATACACACACACACACATATAAATATGTATATATATATATATATTTATAGTACGGAAGTAGCAAACGAGCATGCAGTCCACCTGATGGTAAGTGGCTACTGCCGCCCATGGACATCTGTAATCAACCTTAGATAAGATCAACGTCTCANTATACATATATATATATATATGTACATGTATATATATATATATACATATATATATATATATATGTACATGTATATGTCGATATGTCGGCTCGTCATAATTATTAGGTCCCTCTTCGGAAATTACGTGGGCGTTTACGTGGGTAATCGAGCAAAGAGATACAGAAAATACTCTATAACCACTTTCGGATACAGGTATATTCTACGACATGAGTAAGGAATTTGATTATGTCTCACATAAATTATGTGAAAAATATGGTATTCGAGGAGAACCTTTACAATGGTTCGACCTGTCCGATAGAAGACAATATGTAGAGATTGCAACGATTAATGAAAACCACGAAAAATATAAAATTATATATTTATAGTTATAAAATCTGACCTTAAATTTAATAGAGTTCGTGTACCTCAAGGAAGTATTTTAGGACCACTTCTCTTCATAATTTACATAAATGTGGCATTCCCAGATGACATCGCAGTATTTATAGCAGAAGAACCGACAGTTCTATAATAATGAAATTAATTACACCGTTGACAAAATCATAGAATGGCTGACAGACAATAATCTTCAAATAAGTATGACCAAAACAAAATATGTTCAATTTGGAAATAAAGGATTTAAAAAAGCTCTTTTAAATGTAAAATATCAAAATATAAACATCAATGAAACTGACTCAATTATAATTTTAGAACTAACTATAGATAGCAAGTGCACATGGAAAGACCATATTGGTAAATTATGCTCGAAAATAAATAAATTTGTCTACCCGCTATGGCGAATTCCGCTAATTTGTAACAAAGCAAGTGCTCTAAACGCTTATCATGCCTATGTAGCATCGAATCTTCGCTATGGCATAGTACTTTGGGGAAATTTAGTTTCCGTAAATAAAGCCTTCATAGTGCAAAAACGATGCATTCGCGCCTTACGTAACTTAAGAACAGAAATGAGTTGCAAGCCTCTTATTAAGGAACTATAGTTACTTAATTTGCCTAGGATGTACATATATGATGTATCAGTTTTTGTTAAATGCCATATGCACTTATTTGAAAAAAGAAGGATGTATACAGACAACGAAGTAGATATTTAGATAAATTATGGCTACCTCCGAGGAAAACAGTGTTAAAGTCTAAATCAGCTTACCATATGTGTATAAAGATATTTAATAATCTTTCAGATGACCTAAAGCAGTTAGCATTGCACAAATTCAAATGGAAATTACTTGTAAGTAACGTAACTAATTAAGTAAGTAAAGTAACTAATTCAGAAATGTTTCTATAGTACCGAATCATTCATGATTAAACAAAAATAATAATAAATTGACATCAAAATCGATGAACTTTGAAATGCACGACTAAGAAAAAATAATAATAACAAATTAATAACATAATTGTATTAAACTCATTCTATTAATATGTCTATTTAATAATATTATATTGAATTAATTTTAATAAATGTATAATAAGTCGTAATAATAATAGCATATTTTATTGAAATAGGAATTTGCACACCATTAATATGGCAAATTGTGAATTGTATTAGGACAAAAAATGACATCTTTGGTAACCACAATTTTAGCAAATCAATATTCATTCATTCATAAAGAAAACTCTTACATGAGTTCGCCCACAGATGCGTTACTACCCCTGTGGGCTAAGTTGGAATGCGTCGGATAAGTATGTTTCCTTTAGTTCATATTAAAACAACAGCGCTTACTATGTTATTTGGTGGTGCCTACGGAGTCGAATCCCAAAGGAATGTTCAATAACAACAACAATCTTCAAAGAATGCGAAATCCATGTGAATCTATAGAACATTTACTGTCGTCTTGGTTAGTGGTCTTCGCTGTACCACAACTAGGCTTCTCTCAGAGTGAGAGCGGTATAGGCCATATTTATGTGCCTTCGCCGCATATTACCCGCATATTGAGAGTCTTCGCAAATTTTGTTGAAATCTGAGCTAGTTTGATGACCGACGTGGCGGACCGGTCACCATACCGGTCTGACACACAGGGGGTTCCAGGTTCAATCGCCAGCCAGACAGACTCTAACTTATGAATTTAGATCTCTCTTCTGGGTCTGGGTGTTTGTCTATTCGTCTTTGAGTGTATCCATTGCACCCATGACGTAGGAGAAAATCCTAATGTGAGGCTATATGCGTAGAAAGCGAAAGCGTTTAAGTAAATATTAAGGCTTTTTTCGTCAACCCATTACTGTCTCACTTGTGGGCAAAGGTCTTCTCTCAGAATGAGATAAGTTTAAGCTATAGTCAACTGTGCTGGCTAAGTGCGAATTGATAGACTTCACATACCCTTGAGAACTTTTTTATCATCATCAACTTTTTATCATATTATCAGGTGTGTTTTATGGCCAATAGTTTATTATCCAACTACCTATATAGTTAATAGCAATCTAATTTAAGACGCGCTATTAATTTAAATGTATTTTGCATTTAAATACTACCTTCTAACATCTAAGTTGTTCGTGTATGCACAAAATAATTCAAGACGTATTCACAAAGCCGCGTTCAAAGAGCTTGCAGAACTATGTTATCACGCAACATCTTTGTTACTACGCTACAAAATGTACTCGAACAATGTAGTGAACAAAATATTACTCGCTTTATTAAGTTAGGCAACGTTGCACCTTTGTGCTGGTTAGTGCACTCGCGGGCATCGAACCATGTACTATTTCACGCTCTTTATATCCTAGCGTTTAAGAGAGACAAACAAAATGCTAAGTAACTTTTTAGTTTTCTGCACAAAAATAGTGAAAATGATATTATTTACTATTGAAGTGTATCTTCTTTAGAATCGTTGTCATTTGGAACTCAATTTTATGAAAATGCGTTACGTAAGCAGTTGTGGGCGTTACCACTAGATGGCGCTGTGCCCCTTTCTGAATAACGCTAACGATTTTATTTAGTAGCTTATATAAGGGCTTAAGTTTAATAAGATGTCCGAATATGGACAGATTAAATTATTTAATCTGTTTTTGTAAAAGCATAAGTCTTACTACCTTTACGCTAAGAAATGTTATATTATTTATTACTAGCAGACCCTTGGCCACTTCGTTGGGCATTGAAAAATTTTTGGTGTGGTTCCTGGTACTAAATGTCAGGGTTTATTACTCAACTACTAAAAGGAGAGTTTTGACCGCGTATGTATGTACATAATATGTATGCTCTGT
>MOOZ01000745.1:734327-746807 GCA_002930495.1 Cecropterus lyciades | reverse complement strand
TCTAAGTGACCGTAAAAGCCTTCGTCGGATGCGGCCACACCCGCAATGGAGGGTGGGGCGCAAGCGGGTGCTCCCTAGGGAACAACCCGCTGGGTATTATAAATCATAAATAATTTATAAAAAAGCGTATTGGGCAATTCGCGCTATCTAAGGATAACGCTATCTGAGTGAGATCCACATTATGATTCTGCCTTCCTTTTATAATAAACGTCATAGAGTCAATACAGTATCTATTTATCAAATAGTCTCAATAGCAACATAGAAAATATACATATGTCTTTGTAATAGTTATGGATTAAATACTCATTTATATTTATTAATATTGTGATTTCTATTTATTTATGTTATTTATTAAATACCATTATTTTTATATATATTTTTATTAATGTTTATAACTTGTATTGTCAGTAGTGTTTAATAGTACATTGCAAGGTATGACCGAAAACGTAAACGTATCTATCCTATATATCTACGTAGAACCAAATGATTATCCAATGTTCTTCCTGGGCTGTATCTCATAATATGATACTTCGATCCAGTTAAACGTTTTAGGGTTTCAAATACCTACACTTTTGAGTATTTTTATTTGTTTATTTATTGCTCCTCTATAAAAAATAAAAGACAATAGGGCAAATTTAATGTCTGATGGCATTCTTTCGAGTAAACACTGGATGGCTAGAAAATTTGCAATTGTTGTACCTATTATTCCTCTTATATCGTTTAAAAACGATACACAATCATTAAAAATTCGTATAGATATTCAAAATTAACTTCCCCAATCTGTTGTCAGCACAATTGCTAATATTGCTAATTTCTTTAAAACTCTAATAGAGAAACAGGTATGTAGATAATGGTCAATGAAGATTACTCGCATATGAGTATGCAACTTCTTACATTATTATAATTATTTATTATACTACATGACAATATTAGATTGTATTTAATGAATAATCGACAAAATATTTTCAAAACTAAAACTAAATATCACAAAATGGCCTCAGTTTTCAAACATCTGTTGATTGCTTTACCAAATCTTTCTTTTAAATATTTTTATATTTTTTCTTTAAACTTTCAGACTGTGAAATCGTTCCTTCCTGACATGATCAAGTCAGGCAAAGGGCATATCGTGACGGTAGGCTCAGTCGCCGGACTACTGGGCACATACCGCTGCACTGATTACAGCGCCACCAAGTTCGCCACTGTTGGCTTTCACGAGAGCCTCTTTACGGAATTAAGGGTAAGTGGATCATCATCATATCATTTTCTGATGAATGCATCAGCAATTTGGGATTCTAAAGGTGATAGAACTCTTTGTGGTTCGACTCCGGAAGCACCACTGCCACAATTATTTCTGCCTAATAACAGGAGTGCTATGCACTGCTGTTATTAGGCAGAAATAATTGTGGCACACACAGGGGGAGCAACGCATTTGTGGCTGGTTAGCCAAAAAAAGACCAAAGTCTCACCTATGGTTATAGGTGAGACTTTGGTCTTACCTCCTATGGTTACCTTTGGTCGCCTCCTACTACTTAGTGCTGTTCAAGACCGAAACATCATCTTTTTCAATCCATTATTATTCCACTGTCACTGGTCTCCTCTCAATTAAAAGGGGTTAGGTGCGAAACGCTGATCAGATGCGTATTGGTTGACTTAACAGACCATTGAGATCTTTTTGTTTACAGCACCTACCTATGTAGCTCAATATGTAATGCATTTTTTAACACCGTTTAAGAAAGTAATAATTAATTAGAAATCGATTATTTTTTATTTGTATACATAACTGATTTAAACCCCGGACTTAACTATCATCAGAACACAGAGATTAAGGATATTTAAAAAAATTATGTAACCAAATGCATTAAATTCTAGATTTTTACAAGAACACCATCACGAATTATTAAAATATCTGTGGTATTACATACATTATTTTACAACTTTCGCTTTGCCTTATTGGTTTTCTCGTTATATAATCAAAGTGCAAAAACAATGAGGAAATTTCCTCCCGGGAGGATATTGCGTTGAGGCATTCAGGCATGACCGGCGTTCATAATCATGAAACCTCTAAAAGGATCACTACTAGAATACTACTCAAGGGTTGCTAGTGATTGACCTATTATACTCAATTTACTAGTAGCAAAGAGCGTGGATGCCAGCTGAATTGAATACGATGGGACTATTTCAAGTCATAGGAGTAACTAACTAGGCATCTATAGTTAACTTCAGATAGAACTAGAATCTCTGCTCTATATAGAGTTGATTATAGATTTCGAAAGACGACAATGACCACTAACCAGATGGAATACGCTGATTTACTACTGGAATTTTATAAAGAACATATATTTAAAAGAACAGAAAAAATATCTTACACCGATGTTACCAGTACGTAATTTATTCACATTCAGGTACATGTAGAGCCAACTTACTAAATATATTAACAAATCATTTTTTAATACTTATTTCCGATATTTACGTTTTTTGTACCATATAAAATTAGCAATAAGAATATGATGAAATAATATGATTTTAAATCTTACAGGCTCACGGCCACACGACCATCCATGCAACTCTAGTATGCCCATACTACATCAACACAGGGATGTTTGACGGGGTCACTCCTCGCCTGATGCCCATGTTAGAGCCAGACTACGTGGCGGAGACCATGATAGACTCCATCCGGAAGAACGAAGTCAACTGTATCATGCCCGGTTCTGTCCGATACTTGCTGCCCCTTAAATGGTAATCAATTAATATATATGGGTAATTTAAATTGGGAAAGAGGGAGGTGAGAAAAAAAACCTGCGTAGTCCGACAAGTACGTATCTACCTACCCTGAATTGAAAATTTCCCATGCCCCCCAATTAATTCTCATGTGTTCACGCTCATGAGCGTCGCCTTGGAGGAGGAATAGGGGAGGCGCGGTTGTCTCTCGCCCTAAGGATTAAAAAAGATCTTACACATTACATTGATGGCGTCACCAATGGGGGCTGATAGAGAGATGGAAAAACCACTGCACCATATATCAACTGCTTCCCTTTTGGATTACCTATCGCATGGCTACGCCCTTTTTCACACTGGTTTAGACAGTGAGGTAAAGCAGTCTCACTGCCGTTGAATCTGACCACTGCAAAACTCTAGTAAAAATACAATAGGTATTTTTACCTTAAATTAGCTTTAAATAAAAACCAAATATGACAGACAACTACTAGATACAAACTTTGGTAAACTTTTTCGAAAGTAGCAATTGATAATTAACATAACACTTATTTGTATTTCAGCCTGCTTCCAGCAAAAATGTGTTGGGATCTGATGCATCGCGTGATGAAGGGACCGCAGTCCATGATGGAGTTTAAAGGAAAGCCTAAAGTTGCCTAGCCATCGTCGCTTCACATTCTTACAATATTATTATTATTATTAAAATAAAAACGTAGCCAAAGTAGTGATAATTTTTAAATATTTTTCTAGTATTTCATCAGTTAAATCGTTCTTATACTAAGCTACGTCTACTTAATAAATTGCATGGTGAATTTATTTGAATCCAACGCCGTGTAGATTTATCTATATAAAAAATATCTACAAAAATCAGATGAAATTAAACTAGGCAATACTAGTTTTACCCAAAAGTAAAACCATAAACGATATGTACGCAGAAAGAAACCTATGGTTACATTTATAGAGTAATTATTATAAATTGGTGAAGATCCGATAGTTTGAGGGCATTTTATAGGGGCATTATTTAGCCCGAGTATTTGTATGTAAATACATATTTAAGTTATTAAGAAGACTGAAGAGTGCTCAATTACGAGACAAATAAAGGATAGTAATCTTTCCTGAACATTCGACTTTTATTTAATCTGATTCTCATATCTCCAACTTACCAATTTTTTACCTTGTATTCAATTCAGGAAATTTCTTTAATAATGAATAAATTGTCGCTGTAATAAACAACCTATCTAATATTTTGTCTACCAAAGTCCAACTTTTGCCCATTTTGGCTAGTAATATTTAGGTAATTATTTATATGGACACAATGATTTCTATGATCATACACAAAGACACAAACACATAACTAAACCCCAGAAAAGAACACCAAAGTGTATAATTCGTATTTCGATTTGTTTTTACATAAAACTATACTAAATATGTAAAATAATCACTAATTAATTACAGGTACATATTAAAACAGGTTGTAAATTTATGGGTTAAGTTGCAAATTGTTCTCAAACAGTGTATCGTATACGTAACGTTTCGCATCATTGATCACTTCCAAGATCCGCATTCTTTTTTGTCGTTGTTAAATATTGGACTTGAATACTTTAAAATACGCGTAGCAACAAATATTTGCAATCCTCTATTAGCATAACCCGGATCAACTCGTATGTGCATAATGTATTGGTGACATAGTGAAAGCAGCTATTCCCATTGGGTCAGCCAACAGCCTCGATTTGTATTACGAATATCAATTTTCACATAATCAACACACTACGGTGATATTATATCGATACTTTAATTCTCGAAGAACATTTAGGCCTAGCGCACAAATATAACTTCAAGTGAACAACGTAGATCCCCATGAGACCGGCTAAATAGTCGCTCAACTAAGAAAACCACATCGATTACTCTTTGATAAATAAGTTTTGCGTTTTTAGAACTATCGCCCGGCAGATAATGTATGTGATTCAACTAAACAATCGATTCGCTACCATTCACAGACAACCAGCCGAATGTGAAAGTAGGAAACTAGGACAGCAGCTTGTTTTTCGAAATGTCGTCACTTTTGGCAGTATTGGCCTTTACAGCTTGGTGGCGAGCCTGAGGCTCAGCCGAGTCTAGAACACTAGTACTGAAAGGGAGAAAAGAGGGATGGTTGCGGACCTCACAAATGCCGAAGTCCTGACTATCCTCCTCTTATTAGAATTGGATTGCGGTTGACCCAATCTCACCTTCTGTAGTACAACAGTCGATAACTTTTGTATAATTCCACTAGACCTTAGGCGTAATCATTGTCAGAGCGGGTAAAATAAACGAATTTTAAATATTTTCTTTCGCAATCAACTTTGTATTTACTTTGTTGGTTTCACTTTTGCGTTCGCACGCACACTGTTTATTCTATAATTTTTCATATTACTGCTAAGGAGTTTGGAAATTGCAGCTGGACAGTGTCCGACCGAAGGTCGATTGTTGGCCGAAGCCGAAGACGATTGTTCGGCTATAGCCACAACCTTCGGCTTTAGTTTTAAATTGGCTAATACTGATTTTTTAGACGATTTTTGGATATAGATAACTTCTAGAGCTGATTAAAATTAATTTGCTACCTTTCTAAAATAATAACATTACAAATAATGTGAATTTCTATACACAACTGACGACGCAAGGCCACAATGAAGTTTTCAGTTAACCTTTTACAGTATCGTGTATTCATTATATTTCGTTCGCATCTTCGGCTTCGGCCAAAAGTTCAACCATTTTGGCCGAAGCCAAGATTTTGCCGTAGGTGGATTAATTGGCCGAAGGTGGCGGAAGTCGAAACCGAAGCTTCGGACACTACAGCTGAACTAACATGTGGACATGCACTTGTAAAACACAACAAACTTACTCGGAAGCATGTTTTTTGGAATACGGGCAACCCTTTATAGTGCTTTGAAAGGGTTGTAAATTAACAAGGAACTTGCAGAAGTAGAAATGCAAATATACAACTACTTATTTTATTTTTCAAAATTAATATAATTTAATAACATAAGACTAGTATCACATTATATTAGAATAAATCATAAAAGTAATCTAATCCTTGTCCTATTTCCCAAATAGCTACTCCTGTGCCATATTCGCGAGCAAGATCTAGCCTCTTCTTAATGGAATATAACGTAGGGAAGAATATCTTCTTTGCGCCTTGAGATGTCCTGCAATAGTCAAAGAGCTATAGTTACAAGACGAGGGTAGTGAAACAAACTACATATATAATAATCTTTAAAAGTCAAAAGAAATAAGAAAGTTTGACCAGTTACAATGTGGTGAACTTCATTGTTTTCTTATTTCACGTCTTATCGCATCTTATTAAAAAAAATCACATAACAAAGTCTCATTAAATTATGAAACCTAATTATAATTGTGCAGTGGTTACACAGATCTTATATATTGTGTAACTGTTATGTTTGAATCATGTTTATCTTACTAATATCATAAAGGCGAAGGTTTGTGTTGATGGACAGATGTTTAATTCTTTTGGATGAAATTTGGCATACAGATAGTTTATATCCTGAACTAGCTGAGCCCCGCGGTTTTACCCGCGTTTAAAAAATGTAACTTGACGTAGTAACCTATACGTCCGCGTAGAGCGCGCGCGGTTTCTTAGGTTTTATTTTTTTATGCGGAACACTAATTTAATTTTCTAAAATAGTAGTAGCATTTAGTTTTTTAGAACTTTTAAAGGGGATTAATTCTGTTATACATAATTTTTACGAAACTTTAACCGTTTACGCAGCGCATGCAGCGGAAGATCTCATTAGAAAAAAAAACCCCGATTTTGAAACATTCTTCATTGATGCTCCGCTCTAGTTGGTCTTATCGTGATGATATATAGCCTATAGCCTTCCTCGATAAATGGGCTATCTAACACCGAAAGATTTTTTCAATTCGGACCAGTAGTTCCTGAGATTAGCGCGTTCAAACAAACAAACAAACAAACTCTTCAGCTTTATAATATTAGTATAGATTACCAAGCGGAGGAGCTACATGGAAAAGTTAGTATTAAGCAGTGTCTGAACGAAGGTCGATTTTCAGCCGATGCCGGAGCAGATTCTTCGGCTATGGAACGTTTCGGCTATGGAGCGTTTTTCAACCGAAGCCGAAGGTTCAAAAACGATAAGGAATTCAGTTCTAAATTGGCTAAAAGTGACTTTTTTATCGATTTTTCTTTTAGTACATAAAGACCTATGTTGATTGGATATAAATAATTTCTACAGCTGATTTTGATGTATTTGCCTCTTTACTAAAATGATAACAGTTCGAATAATGTAAATTTCATACACAATAAGCGACGCAAGCCCACAAAGAAGTTTTCACACACCCTTGCACTTCCCATCACCATTACGGTATCGTGTATTCGTTTATAGTTCGTTCAATTTAGCCGCTTGCTAAAACATTCGTCCATTTTGGCCAAAACCAAAGCTGGTTTGGTTTTTTGGGCCGAAGGTGACACTAGTATGAAGATAAACCTGCAAACTTCACACAAATGCAAAAAAAAACATACCTAATTTCAATATAATTCTCAGCAGTATTATTGTTATATTGCAAAGCCTGGTTGTTCTTAGCATTCTTTAAGAGTTCAATATATTCTGCACCTACAATGGGCCCACCACCATTGGCGGTATATGAGTTTCCATAGAAATTAAGACCCAACAGGATCTTAGACCGTTTTGATGGGTTGTCATCATTGTCTATCAGTTTCTCTAGACACAACCTCACCCAGTACAGAGGAGCATTAGGACCTGCAACAATATAATCACATTATTTAATATAACACATTCATCTGCTATTTTTCACTTGTACAATTGAAAGTTTACTAAGTTTATTGTAAGTACTCCGAAGTACATGTAAATCTGTTTTGGTTGACAAATAAATCTATAAATCTTTAAACACTAAGATTTACATAACAGTTTTGGTTTTTACCCGACTGCATCAGAAGGAGGATAGTGTTTTTCGAGCCTATATATATGTATGTATGTGTATGTTTGTATGTCCATTTCTTCGGGCGTGCTACAGCTCCAAAGGCTTGACGTATTGTGAAGTGTTAAATTTTAATATGTCATTATGAACAAAAAAAATCTTTTTATGCATTAGGTTTTTTTTATATTTTATACAATGTTACTAGCTGTTTAGTGAGATTATTTATGATCATAATCACTTCATTGTCAGGAGTCAAATGCTTATTTGGCAAAAAGTTTCTAGACCTTGTAAGAATATCAAAATTTCAAATATAAATATAATTTTACAATATTAATGCAAATACACACCAGGCTTTTGTGGATTCGAAAAATCGTATGTCATAACAGACACAGCTTCGACATACGGGTGTATATCATTAAATGCTTGAATGAAGAATTCATCACTGGGATAACCTCGGAAGGGAGGATAGACTAGAATCAAACTGAGGTTCTCCTCACTCATTTCTAACCCTGAAAGAGGAATGGAATTAGAGCTTAAGGAAATGATAGACAAACAAGTAGTTTACAAATAAATTATACCTTAATTTAACTCTTATGCCTTTTCATCTGCGATTCTATGCTTATTTGACGAACCATGCGGTGGAGCGGTCGCCATACCGGTCTGATACGCAGTGGGTCCCGGGTTCGATCCCCATCCAGAGAGAAATCTGAATGATGAGTTTAGATTTCTATTCTGGGTCTGGGTTTTTGTGTATTCGTCTTTGTGGGTCCATGGCAACCACGACACAGGAGAAAATCCTAGTGTGGGGCTATGCACAAAGACAAATATACAAACACCCAGACCCAGAATAGAAATCTAAACTCATCATTCATATTTCTGTTTGGCCGGGAACTGTACCTGGAACCCACTACATGTCAGACTGGTATGGTGACCACTCTGCCAAATGCAAGAACTGCTTCACGCTAGAAACTTGTGTGGCAGTGGAACCTCTCCAGTCACACTGCACTGGTTCTACACTCACACTCTCACCTTTCAAAGAATGCCAAGATTTTCTTCCATTTGCAAGATAACAAAGAAAAATAGCATAACGTACCAAATTGCTGTATAAATTTCACAGACTTTTCAGTATATTTTCCTATCTGTGAGAGCATTTCTAGGACAATCCCATCAAACTTCCATTGCTTGCATGTCTTTTTCACTTCATCAATTAAAGCTTTCTGTTCTGAGTGTGATGTTGACTCCGAGAAGAATGCCTTCAAATCAGACTGTTGCCAATTATCAAAGAGAAGTCTTGGTACAACTGAAATAAAATACAAAGAAAATTAGAACAAATACTGATTACACTAAGTAACTACCTAGGAATACTTTATTGTTGGAAAACGCTACACAGACTTACTTTACACAGCTAGACAATGGTGTAAGAAGCATAAATCTTAAATAAGATCTTTAATCCCTTATGCAAGATACTTACTTCTTAAGCTACTCTCAGCACCTCTCTGTCGTATAGTCTTCATCCAGGCATGATCCACATCATGCAGCCCCGTTATTATGTAAATGTTGGGAGTTTGTCTTTTTATCTGCAGCCATACTGGTGAAATGAAATTGAATTTTGGAGACCAGGTTTTTGCAACATCATAGCCTTTGCTATTCCACTAGAAATAAATGGTCAACAATTTATTGTACAATTTTTGTTGATTACACTTCACTTAATTACATATTAAAAGGACTTTTATTAATGACTAGCTGTGCCCCGCGGATTCACCTGCGTAAGTTTCGACGATGATATATAGCCTAAAGCCTTCCTCGATAAATGGGCTAACTAACACCGAAAGATTTTTTCAAATCGGACCAGTAGTTCCTGAGATTAGCGCATTCAAACAAACAAACAAACTCTTCAGCTTTATAATATTAGTATAGATTACCAAGTGGAGGAGCTACATGGAAAAGTTAAAGCCGATGCCGAAACAGATTGTTCGGCTATGGAACGTTTCGGCTATGGAACGTTTTTCGACGCCGAAGCTTCAAAAACGATAAGGAATTCAGTTCTAAATTGGCTAAAAGTGACTTTTTTATGGGCTATCTAACACTGAAAGAATTTTTCAAATCGGACCAGTAGTTCCTGAGAGATTAACGCGTACAAACAAACAAACAAACAAACTCTTCAGCTTTATAATATTAGTATAGATATGAAATATCTTTATTTTGCATAGGCCTACAGTATTTTGTCTTACACTATCACCAGATCAGAACACAACCTCAACAGAGAAGTTCTGGCAAGAAACTCACTGGGTTTGTCTTTTTCCTTGTATTACATTGTATATTTTTTTTTATCATCTTGTTTATTACATGGGCAATAATAGCTAGCCCCGGTATCTTGCCTAACATTTGACTAAACTAGACGCTTGTTTGGCAACATATGCTACACTTTGACATTTAATTAAATATTGAAATATATAATTGCTCAGTTCCAGGCTGTTTTGTCTTCTATGTAAGCAGAAATTTTATAATATGCTTTACGGCACAGTTTGTTCTTAATCACTGCTTTATACTTATTGAATGACAAATTTGTGATCTCAGCTGGAAGTTTATTGTAAAAGTGTATACATTGACCCATAAAAGAATTATTAATTTTATGAAGACAAGTAACATGTGCAGAGAGATTGTGCTTGTTCCTTGTATTTATATCATGTGTATCACACCATTTATTAAATTTATTAATACTTTTCTTAACATAAATCAAATTCTCATATATAAATTGGGATACAACAGTTGGAAAATTCTTTGAACATTTCTTTAAGTGGGGTTTTTGGGCCCAGACTATAAATGGCTGGTACAACCCTCTTCTGAAATACAAAGAGTGTATTGAGGTCTGAAGATCATAGCCACAGCAGTCTACCGTAAGACATAATGCTGTGAAAATAACTAAAATAAACTATTCTAGCTGTTACTACATCTGTTAGTAGTCTAATTTTTTAACAGCATATACTGCAGAGCTATGTCTACCTGACAATTGTTGAATGTGAGGACCCCATTGCAAAATTCATGAGTTGTTAATCATAATTATATACTCAGGTTCGTTCAAAATGTTGATAAGGAAAGTATAGGTTTGTTGAAATACTTGTATATACTTGTGTCAAATTGAGCATACAGAAAAAATTTAAATATGTAGACGTGATGTATATATAATCATATACTACATATGAGAATAAACAATGATAACAAATCCAATTCGTAAACTAATCAATAAATCAAAGCATGCCGAAAACAATACTTACAGGAGTCACATAACCCAGGACTGTGTTTTTAAAATTCCTCCACGATACATCATGGTGATACGTCGCGTGGTACTTCAGAATATCCTTCACGAGAGGTGTTTCTACTACTAATTTTCGGTCCAAAACATTATTTTTCCTCACACCCTCTTGTGCTTTTACGCCTTTTTGAGACTTTTTATCCGTTGATGGTGGCGATAAAGTGGCTAAACATGCACTTAAAAGAAAGAGCACTTGAAGAATTGTTGGCATACATTTCATTTTATTACAGTATTCTCTCAGTATTTATAAAAATAAAATTAATTCAAATACCGGTAGCATCAATTCGGAATAATGACATTTGTTTGACAAAGACAAATTGATACGTTTTGTCCGGTGTTGCTCTCTTATGTTTATAATATTGCCTAATATAATTTTCCACGTTAAAATCCAAAATAACTACTATTGTGAAACCAAAAATATAACAATATTATTTACATTATAATAAATAATAGACATATTCACTGTCGAAATCGCGTCAAGTCAGTCAAAAGTTGAATATTGGACCGCTAGTGGCTAAATTTAATAATCAGTTCTAGTTGGTATCTTAAGCGTTAAACCTATTTGGAGGTCTTATGGACACGAAAAAATTCGACACGAATTAACCACTAACCTGTATTCTTCCACCAACACGCATTCGAAAAGTGTGGTGCGTACCCAGGTCTCATCAAGTTGCGGGGAAAAACCAAGCCCAGCATTGTAACTAGCAATTACTGACATGTAAGTACGAATGTATCTAAATCTAAATCTGCTGTTTTATTAAGTTTTTTTAGCAAGAAAAGAGTATTTTGTTGTTTTTCATAAATGGTATCAATTGCCACACTGCCTACTGACTGAAATATAATTCAATAGGCTTGATCACAGCGTGCGCGTCAAGAGCCTCAGAATCAAATCCTACGAAGGCAAGCAATCCAAGTGGCTGGTCGCCATATCAGCAACGACCCATTGGCACTCATTGGGATCATTGGTATGGCGTATGCATTACCATACTGATCTGGGTTTGATACTCATTTCAAAAAGATCACGACACAACACACTTGTCTAAATGAGCCGGCCCTCACTTGCCACAAAACTTCAGGGTGAACCCTCTACCATTAAACTACGTAAAAGCATCTATGACGTACTCTTGACCAGATTGACTGATGAGACTCGGAATAATACCATTATCATATTCTTTTCCCTTTCCCTTTTACTATATAAAATATTTATATCATCGTATGATAATAAAAAATACCGTTTTAAGCTGGTAGAAATCTTTGTTGTTCGACTCCACCACCAACGCCATACCTATTTCTGCCTTTTAACAGCAGTGTAATGCGCTGTGTTCTGATCATCCTTCAGGATGTGGTAAGGGAGTACTTTTCCGAGACATTCCATCTTAGTCCTCAGGGGTAGCAACGCATCTGTGGCTAACCTTAGGTGAGACTTTGATCTTACCTAGGGTTGATTACAGATGTGCATGAGCGGCAGAAACCACTTACCATCAGATGGGCTGCATGCTCGTTTG
>MOOZ01000745.1:713590-724227 GCA_002930495.1 Cecropterus lyciades | reverse complement strand
GACTCCACAAAAGTATGAACCCAATCCAATTGCAGTGCGGTGTGAGACAGGGATGTACTATACCCAAAACTGTTTACCGCTGCATTGGAAGACTTGTTCAAACTGATGGAGTGGAAAGGATTTGGCATCAACATTGATGGCAAATATATCACTCACTGGCATTTCTCAGATGACATAGTCATCATGGGCGGAGTCACTGGAGCACCTTAACACCATGCTCAGCGACCGCTCAGGCGCATCTCAGTGGGAGGGTCTAAAGATAACATGACAATGACAACACGAAGATTATGTCTAAAGTCCTGATATGACACACCCATACTAGTCGTTGTTGACAGACATTACCCTCAAAGTTGTTGACAAATTCATTTAACTGGGGCAAGTGATTCAGATGAAGAAGTCAAAGTCCGAGAAAGAGGTCACTCGTAGAATCCATCTCGGCTTGGCAGCATTTGGAGACTGTCTTTTCATCCAATACACTTCAGAGCATATTTTCCAGTACTGTGTTGTTGCCAGATGAGGTATTTTTCTGTGAGCGTCTTACGCAAGCTCAAAGTCCCTCAGTAAGCTATAGAAAGAGCTATGGTATTTTTCAGAATGTGTCAGAACTCGCAATGATGAAATCCGTAGGAGAACAGAATTATCCGACATAGCTCTCAAAATTATTAAGCTGAAGTGGCAATGGGAAGGCCACATCATTCATAGGACAGACAACTGATTGGGTAGAGGAGTCCTCAAATGGAGACCATATCTGGGCAAAAGAAGTACAGGCCACTCCCCAACCAGGTGAACTGATGACCTGAAGAAATCGAGCTACCGCTGTATTCAGATGACACAGGACCCTTTAGAGCGGCACAGATTAGGGGAGGCCTATGTCCTGCAGTGAACTTTCAAGGGCTGATGGATGGATGGAAATACTTCTTAGTTTTAATATAAATACATGACAACTGTGCATCTAATTAAAAAAGCATCTGTGGACAACTTCAAGTAAAACCAATGTTACTATAACTGACTATTGAAGATTGATTACAGATTTCTGTGGGTGGCAATGCCAGCAATGGCCACTTACTTACCATCGCGTGGAATGCATGCTCGTTTGCTACTTCTATATTATTAACAAAATATATTCATTAGGTACCTCTAAGGTATTCTGTCGTATTGTCTAACACAAGATTCAGGAGAGGGTCGTAACCCTTGAGAATTCCGGCAGCTTCACGCCCACCCGCAAATTTAACGCGGATACTCTTCTCCAAATATTTACTCAAGTCCAGAATTGATTCTTTTCTCCGTTTTTCTTTATTGTCACCGGAACCCTGGGAAGCCTGGAACATGTAAACATAAACTTGTTTTGATAAATTGTCACCGGGCATTAGATAAAATATTTTTATTAGTACGATTACCGCACTTTCGCTTTATCGCCGCCTTCTTTTGATGCCATTTTGTTGTGAATAAAATTCTATTTTAACTCACTATAAGATCTATTTGATACTTATTTAGTTATCGCCGGCACAAATAGTTATACAATGAAATCGCTCTCGTTTTAATTTGACATTTGAAATTTGAAAGCGTAAATTTTGAGGTTATCCAGTATTGCCAGCTTCGCAATAAACTTTTTTTTTATTTATTTATATAATTAAGTTGATAATACCATCCATTAACATACACATTAATTACAAAATGTATATAGAAAAAAAAGTGTTAAAACAATAATTCATTATTTTGAAAGCATTTTTTATCTCATCTTATTATGTAAATTTAAAAATTATTTTTACTTGATTATCTAAAGTACAAGAAGACGGCGAGCTACCGCTGGATTCAGATGGCGCAGGACCGTTCGGAGTGGCGCAGATTAGGGGAGGCCTATGTCCAGCTGTGGACTTTCAAGGGCTGATGGATGGATCTAAAGTACGATAATTTAAAAAGTGTCTTTAGTCTTTTTGTAAAGTTGACATTTGTTTTTGTGAATGTCATATTGTCAAATGTCAGCTGATAATCTTGTAATCTGTTTATTCTGTACGCTTCGATTATTTATTCGTTCGTACGTCATAACAACGGCATTAGTCCAATTTCACTTCTTTACAAATCGTGATCATTATTCATGTAAGGAAACCTAGCCTAGTTAGTTCGCAATTCTTTATTCCATGTATGATGTAATATTTTCGTTCCAGCTGTGTTTGTAATGGGAAATACACTAAACCAGTGAGAGTTTCGTGTTGTGTACAACAAATGGTATATCAATGCGCTCATCGGTGAGCTACATCCTGTCTCACGCGCCCGGAGAGTCGGTGATGTCTCACCCGGACTACGGCCAGCACGCGCAGCACCACGCGTGCCTGCTGGTGCTCGTGAAGGGGATAGGGGGCGTGCTCGGCAACTTCAACAAGCTCTGGGAAAGGATACAGCGCGTGAATAACATTAAAGTTACTGGTGAGTGTTTGTAATAGTGTTTGATTGTCGTATGTATGTGCTGGAAGAACTTAATGTATGTACTGTGTCTCCTAGCCAGATTTTTTAGTGTACATTAAGTACCTGCCAAAAGATCTGGAGGTAGAAACAACATATCTCACAATTAGAACCAAAGGGACTGAACCAATTTTTTGTAAAATTAATTAACTTTAGAGTGCACCTAATAACATGTCTATCGTCTTGCCCTTGTTATCCCTTCATGAACCGCATGCTTTAAAAATTCCTTAAAATGCAAAGACAATTTTGTTATTTTCACATAATAACAATTTAGCATTAGGTTTGAATTTGATGTTGTGTACAGCAAGAAATTTAATGAAAGAACATAGCATCAACAAAATTAAAATGAACTCTGTGATTGCAAGGGTTAGTTATAAATTAGGTAATGAGAATAACATCTTTTCTTTATATATCATTAACTAATATAACAGTAATAAATAATATTAAACTCCGACTGGACATGTTTAACACCAAAGAATTTTACTTATTTAATAATTTTCATTTACAGATTCCACAGGCCAAGTTAGGGACATATGGGTGCGATACGTCAGAGATTATCCAGTGGAGAATAATGACTGGGGAGATTTTCAAACCCACAGGCATGTATGAAGTAGATGTTTTCATGTCAAATATAAAGTCTGACTACATAATATCACTATACTGTACCCCAGTAATACAAGTGCTCTCCATTCAAGCCGATGATGCATTAGTGGTGTCTCTTCTAGTGTTGCAAAAATGCTGCACAAACGTCCACAGACAGGGATTTTTTTTTTGTATCAAGTACCTGTCTGCCTAAGGTTGCCTGCCATTAGGTTTAAATATGTAAAAAAAATTAAGCTTAAATCAATTAACATGAATATGTATTTAGACTGCATAAAAATTTAATTTATGATGTTTGTTTATAGGAGATTATTAGGACTTATAACCCTAAGCAAATTCACAAATCAAATAGAGTTAAATGAGGTGTGCCGAGTACATGAATCTCTCAAAGTTAAATACTCCAACACATTGTATGATTCCCGAGCATTCATGTTTGGCCCGGGCAGCCACTTGAAGAAGCCAGAGCAAGAACCAGAGACATACAGTGTTTATGAAGAGGACAAAGTGTCTAAAGATAGAAGCAGTTTTAGTGATAAGTGAGTAAATATTTAATGACATGTTATAAAGATTTAATGACATATTACATGTTGATCTTGAATAGCAACACAAACTCTTACCGTGGTTGTCATGGGGAGCAACAACATTACTTGTCTGCCTCTGCTATCTTGTTTAGTATGTATTTTGTAACCTTTAAGGTTACAAAATACATACTAAACACATAACACATAGATACAACATAATTTCATGGTGAAAATTGGCTATACCACTTGTGAAAGAGCGATTTAGATATTTTTAATATTTATCAATACAAATAATGATAAAAAAGAGATATTATGCAAATAATCATATTTTCTAATTATTATAAGCAGTCAGATAAACACTTAGTTGTACATACTTTCAGAGCTTCCATTCCAAGTGAACAACCCGACAGTATATCGTCATCTGACAGCTTCCCGCGTTCCTCCTCTTCAGCAGCTTCGTACGCCATCCCAGAAGAGAACTTCACCACTCCATCTAACTTCAAGACTACCGCCATGTTCTATGGGGAGAATGACCCAGTGCCTGATCTAGAACAACATGTTGCAGATCTTATCAACTCTCTGTTTTGGGTGGTTGAGTCTAAGAGACTGGAGAGGTCTAGAGAAAAGCTGGAGAAGGTTTCCTTGCTATTAGCACCATTTGAGAAGAAGGATTTCGTAGGTAATCCTATTTACTGATTTCTCTTATATCATACTATTACTATCAGTTGGAAAAGCCAAGTATTTTTAAAGGGTTTTTAAGCTGTTATTGTTTATAGAAACTAAGAGTATGTAGAACTAAGGAAAATCTATTTATACATTTTAAACTTAGACACTAGAATATATTCAAGTGTATTTTAAACTAAACTATTAAATAATAATATATGATCATGAATATCTGGCAAACTTATGTTACATATATATTGCACAAAATATATTGGCAAAAACAAGCCATTTAAAAATCTAACAAGCTCATTTATCATTTTAAATATTTTTGTTACAATTCTAGGTCTTGATATGGAGTCCCGGAACAATAAAAAGCGTTGTATGGGGCGAGTAACAAAGAATCTAGCTGATTTAACATTGCAAGCAGGATTAGTGTCTGATGCGCTCAATATTTATCATTCTGCAGCTGAAGTACTCAAATCTGTTAATGATTGGCTCTGGTTGGCTGCTGCAAAAGAAGGTATGGTATCAATGTCTATGGCTTCTACCTATTAAAGTTTACCTCGGCATATTAATATTACTTTACTTTTATTGTTAACGGGGGGGTGTTAAACTACAAACTGCTCCAGTGTAAACTGGTTTTTATTTATTTATATGACATGCCAACAGCATAACATACAGACATTTTACAAATAACATTATACAATATTATGTACAACATTTATAAAAAAGAAGACGTGTTATACTTATGTAAGGAATGTAAAATAAGAAAATTAAAAATAATAATAATGAAAAATATAGAATTAATTATTTTTGGAAGCAGAACTATTGAGGTAGGTAGACAATTTGTTTTTGAAGCAGTAACATTTATTGTGAAAAATGTCTATGTCGGCTGATGCACACAGTTGGTTATATTCGGCAGAGACTAGAGAGGGTGGAATATTTGAAAAGGTGAGTTCTACTAGGTGGTACATGGAAGATTTTGGTAGTTGGTAGTGGCTTTGGCTTAATAGTAGCCAAGAGTCAGCTAAATGCTAACAGACAGCATAACAAGTCACTAATTTGTTATAACCACAGACCTGTTTAGTTACTCCTTTTAATCGACTTTAAAAAAATAATATGTCCTTAATTCGATTGTATTTTTTTTTATTATATTAGGGAAGTTTGTGTACTCGTCTTTATTTTTCTTCATGCCAACCAAATGCAAAAGTTTAGTAATGAAGGTAAAAAGTGTTATAATTATTTTACACAACAATTATTTCCAGGTCACTGCGCAACATCGGCAATACTGCAGTATCCAAATTTGAGGAACACAACACCGCTTCATCGTAACGCGAGTTTACAGGAAAGTTCTCCAAGCAAGGCCAAACCTCTATCCTTATACCAACCGGGGACAGATCCCTTTAGAAAGTATAAGCTGACGTCATCGCCGCTACGATCTTCCAAAACATCTAGCCCAATAAACCCACCAAGTGAACTAACACCATCGTCTTCAGAGAGTATGGAAACGTCTTCACGACAATCAGAGACGGATAACGCAGATTCGGTATCTCTAGCGTCCTCCAGTGACATTGAGTATCAAAGCCAAAAGTCTTATTTGAGTCCCGACTTACCTTCAATACCTAGACAACCACCATCCCAAATAAATAATCAGCATCTTCTGAGTGGGGAAGAAATCGCAGAGAAATATCGGAAGGCAATAATACATTATAGTAAATACCAAAATGCTGGTATAATTGAGACTGAAGCTTGTTTCAAAGCAGCAAGAATTGCAGTTGAGCAAAATAATAGCTTGCATGCATCAAGTTTTTTGCAGAATGTAATATTTATCAACTTAACTCTCAGTGAACAAGAGAAGATTCAGCGATTCGATACACTAGCGGAACTGTATAAGGAAATAGGTAAGCCATCTTTCAAATTGTACAAAAATCGGCATAAACAATGGACATACTAAACTGATAAATAAATTCACAAGAAAAAAAGGGTAGCAAATGCTCGATATTTGAATTCAGATGTACTTTTTATGCTTTTATTTTTGTGCATCTGTCAGGTTAATCTTAGACAAGAATCAACACATTTTCATATGACCTTAATTCAACGTTTTCTTAATTGACTTTCTGTAAAAAACACCTTTCATCTTCCAATTTTTAAATCTAGGGTTGGATTTAAATTTGGAAGATTTGCTCTGATACACAAACTAACACAAATTGATTATCTTATATAAATTCCAGGTTTCCTCCGCAAAGCAGCATTCTGCCAACGATTGGCGGCGACGCGACAAGTCAGCCCCAACAATCCTAATCCAGACTGGCAGCGCTGCTACTACCTCATGCTGCACAGCTTCCCTGGACACCGGCTTAGTCTCGACCCCAACTATGTCATACAGCATCAAGTTGGTGAGTTTGTGCAATTTTACATGAATAATCTGCATATACCGTTCAGTATTCATTGGGTTGAAAGATGGTAAAATGAGAATTGTTCGACTGGGAAGGTAACACCACTACACCTAATTCTTGTGTTTCGGTGGAAGGATGTTGTTGCCAGCTCACTTTTATAGAGGTAACCATCTAAGTCTACGGGAGTAACAACATATTCGTGATTGCAGAACCCCTTGTTTTATATATATGTAGTTGCTAACTGAATGTCCATGGGCGGTAGTGAATCAGCTTGTTTGCTAATTTAATCTTATAAAAACAATATTAAAACTCTATAAACAGTTAGGTTAGTTTATTTGCCTTTAGTTACAATGCACACCGATTTTTGAACTGTTTGTGATTTACATTAAGTTATAAAAACACCATCCATTCACATATTAAATTCTTAAATTGTTGAATGTCGTTTCTACTCCAGGTTGGCCAGCACTCCAAATCCAGTTGCTGCAAGAGCTGGTAGTAGCAGCGCGCCGCATGGGCCACCCCGCGCTGGCCACGCGTCACATGACCTTCCTGCTGCAGACCATGTGGCCGCACCTGTCCCGCCAGGACCACCGCGACTTGGCCATCCAGCTGCAGGTCAGTATGCTGGCAAGCGGTCACCAATCACCATACCATTCCATAGCCAGCTGCACATAGTGTTCCAGATTCAATTCTCGACAGGGAGACGTCTAAATTATGTTTCATATCAGTTCTGGATCAGCGTATTTGTATGACAGACACGCAATACACAGGGAATTTTATTATAGACTATTTACTTGTGGGTACAGAGGACTGCCTGCTAATTACCACCGCCTGTCTATTGTTATTCAAAGACTTTTTTTTGAACCATTATAATTATAACTATTTTGGACTTTTGGTATCGTAACCACAAAATGCGTTCCATCACACTTTGAAAGTGCAAGGCCAAGTCTGCAACGGTCACCCTACTTTAACAGGATATTCCCTTCCAGGCACTATCAGCCCAGTGCGAGGGCGGGCCAGTTCCCCTCGTGCTGGAGACGGGCGAGGTGATCCCCCCGGCTAACCTGACCCACGTGCCGGGATGCTCGCAGTTCTCGCCGCGACCCGCCCCGCCCGCTAGAACCCCCCACTTAGTCAAGTGTAAATCACAACACGGACCGTTTATATTCACACCCATACACTTTGGCAGTCTTGAGCGGAAAGCGAAGAAGGATGAAGGGAAAATGGGTGAGATATGAAACATTTATTTATTTCTTGGGTATTTTTGATTATATATTCTATCTCATTATTTACTTATAATATACAAATTAAATGTGGATGTTTGTACCTTTACCATTGTATGTGACTATTTTCTGCTGATTGATGTTACAATTATTATGTAGAAAACATTTAGTTGTCTTTTTTTTTATTTGTCTGTTTATTTATTAGAAACACAAAACGTATTTTTGTGTGTTTTAAGTCACGTTTGAAGGATCAGAACAGATCATAAAACACACATATCCTGAAAGATATTCGAAATTAAATTATGTACACCAACCCGGAATAACGTTTCTGAAAATATTCACTACTCTCGAATGTCTTGTTTCAGAATACCTATGGGTTGAAGACGACATCTGCGAAGTGCAAATGAAACTGACAAACCCGCTTCCCTTCGAGCTAAAAGTATCTAACATGCGTCTTCTCACATCAGGGGTGGTATTCGAATCTATTCCAGAAACTATAATCCTCCCACCGGACTCACCAACAACAGTCAATCTGCATGGCACACCGAAGGAAGTAGGCGAGCTGCAAATATTAGGGTATTCTACTCACACTTTGGGAGTTAAATCTAATTGCAGATTGAAGAATATGCCAATGCCACACAAATTCCCCGCCTCGTTCACGATTGAAGTTATTCCGAGCCTCCCTACTATAACAATAGAAACTACGGTCGCCCTTTCAGGAAACATCAATTTGGCAAACGCTGAGAATGTTGGAAGTATTACGAATATTTCATTATATAATGGGGAGAGTACTGAATGTACCATAAAGATTACTAATACAAGCAATGTACCTATTGAATATCTGGATTTGGCTATTCAAGTAAGCATTTTTTTGTATGTTGCATACTTCGAATGTATATAATAATAATATAATTCATAGACGCATATTTCCACGAAGTGTTATAAATTATTCTTAAGAAATAACATAACATCTGTGATCAGCCGATATTGTACTACATTGAGTTATTATAATAACGAAACTATATGTCACAAAATCAATATTAGTTATATGAACGCAAATAATGTATTTTCAGTCAAACATGGACAACCAATTGCAGTCGAAAGTATTCCAATGGTCCAACGAAGACGTGCAAGCGCAACTACCGATCGCTCCCAACGCCGTAGCGACTATAGTCATGAATCTATACGGAGAAGCTGATTTTCTAGACCTGGGTGGTGTGGGGGAGAACCTGTTTCCGAACAGTCTAACTTCGAACTACCCGTCCAGGGTGGGGTCCCCAGTACCTCATGCACAGTCGTCGCTACCGACACAAACTTCCAACCCACAAACTTCGTTAAGCAGCGGTCTTATGCCGAGAACTTCGGGCAGTTTCAGGTAATCATTGAATAATATTTTAAAATAATGTTTATTAAATTATATTTCATTAAGTATTAAGTAATATTTATGTCAGTAGTATTTGAAGTTGGAAAGGTAGAACTCTTTGTGGTTGACTCCGAAAGACTCGCACGTACTTCTGCCAAAAAATAGCAGTGTTGTGCGCTGCTGTGTTCTGGTCTGAAGAGTGTGGAAGGGACATACTTATCCGAGGCGTTCCAACTCAGTCCTCAGGGTAGCAACGAATCTATGCCTAACCTCAGGTAAGGCTGATCTTATTACTGGTTCATTACAGATTTCGATCGGTTATAGTCGCCACTTACCAATGTGGACAAGCATATAACGAGAACATCCTATTTCCATATTATAATGAAAAAAACATTTCAACCAGATAATTCATGCCCGGATATTTTTGAGACGTACATAAAATACAACTTTTATTTGATAATCTTTAATTTGTTTTAGGTCAACAAATTCTCAAACTACAAGTTGGTCTGCGCCGATATCAGTAATGCCGCCATCAAGAGGTCGTCAAATTGAAACACAGGTATTTAAAACTTTTAGATGAACCAACTGTTTTGACTTTCTTCTACTTTAACTATAAATATTTTCAGATAATCATAAGATATTCTGGTGGAGTGGGCAAAGAAATGCACTGTCGTCAATCAACTCTGCAAATGAATCTGGAATTGCTGCCCAGCGTGTCTATCACTCATTGGGATGTATTGCCTGCTGAAATGTAAGTTTTCATTCAAATATAGTTATTTTAACCATAGAGAGATACTCATAAATATCAGTTACCACTAACATAATTAAGTTTCCGCTAAATCCATGTGAAGTTTTGTAATGATGTGATTCGTTAACTTGTCGTTTAGTAGTATCGATAATAAATCGTAAAATTTATAATCGATCTGATTTTTACCTTTATAGCAATGTACTAATAGTCCTAAAGTATAACTTTAATCATCGTCGATGGATCTTTTCATTTTAGACGATTTGTGTGAAACTGGATGATTGCAGTCTATTAATACATTAAATAGTCGCATTGTCTCATTTTGAAAACTTATCAAAAAGATTTCTTCACCGATAGTGAAGCATGCAATTACTTAATTTTTTCAACTAAATGGCATTGGTTACTATCAATTAGAAAGCTAATAAATTATGTTATACATCACCTGTTGCACATATATTTCCTGTTGAAAATTATGTGTCCTCCCCAAAGCGTTGTAGAAGTACTTTACTTATATACTGCGTATAGTACAATAAGAATATATTTATAATATGATTATAATATGTGCAAATATGTCTACAATAAATAAAGACTCGAATACTCAAAGTGCCATAACATCCGTGAAATGTAAATTACCTTCCAAAAATAATGCAACCATTAAATGTTCAG
>MOOZ01000745.1:694186-711312 GCA_002930495.1 Cecropterus lyciades | reverse complement strand
CCGGGCAACCTCTCCTTCGCCGCGTAGCCGCCCCGCTACCCCTACATCACATGGCGACCCTACCCTAACATCACATGGCGACCCTACCTCCAACATCACAAATCAATAAAACAAGAGTTTCCTTTCATGAACACTAGATTTTTAAATGTACTGTGTGACAAACAGCCGCTTTGGAGAGTGAATAAAACCAACTAAAGAAAACAATTTTTCTACAGGTCCTGATAAACACATACTTGTGTTAAATTGTATGAACACATTTTTGATGTGAAACATCTATAGGCCCCCGTAAACCTAATTGTTCCAGTGGCGATCGCCACGCCGTATTTATTATAGTGCCATCTGTTATACATTTCGTAACTATTAAGTATCGAACACAACTAAGCGGGCTGCGGTGTTAATTCGACTTGATGCGGGGTACTGTTCGCAGATGGCGTTATTTTCAATATGCAAATATATAGCATATGCAAATATATAGTTCCCATAATAATCTGTCTTTTATGCATATTACTTGTACGAACACGATGTCTCACATCTGCCAGCCGCCCCGTTAGCATAGCAAGCGAGCATGCAGTGCACCTAATAGTAAGTGGTCACTGCCGCCCATGGACATCTGTAAGCAATATATAGAACAGAGGTTTTATCTGAAGTTGATCACAGATGCATTGCTACTCCTGAGGATTAAGATGGTCGCCTCATATATAACTGAGCCGTAATACTATTCATTTTTCTGCGACATTTGTGTAACATCGAAGGTCATAAGAAGTCTAAAACTATATTTTTGTATTTACAGAGTCGTCCTCGCTACTTTACTGGAATCAGCAACGTTTCACCACGAATGTACGGTTGTGTTCTTAACGCCTGGAGAATATAAAATTGATATCCAGTGCTCGACAACAGAACCAATGTTAGATGAAACTTCTTCCATGAAGGAAACAGACAATCAGTCCATAGCACAATCATGCGCGGCCGAAGTCAGTCATGTTTGGAGATTCATCCCACCAGTGGCTATAAGCGTTACAGATTAAAGAGATTTATGTAAAAGAAAATATATTAAATATTTATATTTATTGTAATTCGTTATTTAGGTTAAGACTGAATAATTATCCAGAAATATATTATACCATACACATTGTCTTTTTTTTATTTTAACTATTATTTACTTGAGTTTACCAAAAGATAATCGTGAATAAGAAAGATTACATACAAAAATATATACTTCAACGTTAGTTAAAGTCCAAAATAATAGGTTATGTAACGAAAAATAAAAGTCGGTTACGTAAAAAAAACCAGTGAATAGAAATAATCGCTAGGTGTCTCATTGGTAAATAATAAAATTATATTTTTAGGGTTAACGTCCTAGTAAGCTAAATTTTATGTTATATTATACTTTATGTTAAAATGCGATACGGTTAAAATCCCTAAAAAATTATAAATTTTTATAGTTTTTTTATATTGTCCGACTCCAGGGAAAAGGGTCCCCAAACTGGGATTTAACTTAACTCAAAGGAATTATTCCATACTTTAAGAACCTGATGAACATTTATAGTTGAGCTGAAAGACAAGAACCATGGGCTGCAAAAATTATATTTAAAAATATGACATTTGACGTTGTCTGATTGACAAGTTTGACAACCAAATAAATATTTTTTATAAAACCCGCTATGTAAAACCTCTTGTATTCATAAAACTTATAATTCGTTACGAAATATTTTTAAAGTCAGCTAGTATTACGATATACAGTTTCTTGGACGTCTTCGCAATGTATAATACACATTGCTTCATACAGGGATGTAAGACGACTGTTTTCAACAAGCCTGCTGGCGTCAGTTTTTTTTCGTAAGTCCATAAATACATTTAATTGGATGAAATGATCTTAATACACTATACATTTTTACCCAGCGCACATTATTATTGTCATTGATTTAGTCGTAAAACTTACCTATAAACTCACGTAGATTGATCAAAAAGACATCAGAATTATTTCGTTCTCATTTCAGACTGTAGTCTATACATGTTACATTAAACCATCATCAATTTATTACAGAACCGCTGCTGGATCCTTTGTTAATTATTAATGTTATGGGGACAAGGAGAGAGAATGTTATGGCATGTAATATTTCTCATACATTTGCTTTTGCACCGTAATGAATAGTCCATTATTGCCTTTCACGCATATAGCCTACAGCCAGACTGCCGTAACACAGTATCTGAACTGTCGCACAATATTAGGTTGACCTACTTCCTAGGCAGCAATCGTTGTGCCTAGGAAGTAGGGTGGTAGGCCCAGGGTGACATGTTTTAGCCTATGAAGCCCAATGGCCAGTGACTTTGCATAATTATTACTTATACACGGACGTAGCTACAGCTCTGACAAAGGGGGATCCCTAAAGAAAAAAAAGCAGAGCTCTCAAGCCAATTAAATCATTTACAAATTAAACATTCTCTGTGACTGTAACACGCAAGTATAGTCGCAGGTACTCTATATGTATAACTTAGTTACTCTTAAGTAGGTGCCATCAGCGCAATGCATATAATTTTTTTCAGTTGGACAAGTTAAGCATGATGGATATGAATGGGGGATCTGGAACCCCAACCCCCCATATACGTCCATGTACTTTTATGCTTTAACCTGCAACTTTAAAACTTTACCCATACCTAGTCTATCACATCTATCTCATACATGATTTTTAGAATCGCCTCTAACTCCAAAACTGATTTATTTTTGTGTACTATCTTTGTTTTCTCTTGTTCCAGATGTCCAACTTCAAATGAAATGAGAAATAAATGGCTCCATGTATTAAAAAACAAGTGTTCTTTGATAGACTGGTCCAGAAGCAGGATCTGTTCACGGCATTTTGAGCTTAAATATTTTGACTCACAAAGAAGACTTAGGGATAATGCCATACCTACTTTATTCCCAGCTAAGGTATGTAATTGTTTATATATTATGTAGTAATAAATAATATTACCTTGATTTCTTTGAAAAAAACATAAAAGAACACACATAGACTAGACTTACATGATCAATAAATGTTACACAAGGATAGCAAAACAAGCCTAATCATTTATTAGAATTTCTGTCATATCACAATATCAGTAATAAGTGATACTTAAAAAAATATCAATATTAGCTGTCTGTAACATAATTAATGAGAAAACTCAGGTGTGTGTTATAATTATCACCCCTTTAAATTTCTTACTGATCTAAGCCAGATTTATGAATTAATGTAAGGGTTTGACCTTATCTATTAGTATTTAGTATGGGTTTGCAAGTATAAAATATTTTATTTGTCAGTATATAATGTTCAATTCTTTTTTTAGCCGACAGATGCATCTAAACCTAAACTCGACAGATTACTGAATAAAGTAACACAATCGGAGCTCACAGAAAATATTAAAGAAGACATGCAAATGCTGAATGAACCATATAATTTAGAGAATTGTGTTACTGACAACTTAAAATGTAAACCGGATGTTTCTGAAAAAACAATGCTCTGGTTAATTATTAAAAAACAAGAGCACTTGAATGCGAGATTAACAGAAGCAATAAGCCAGAACAGAAGGCATGCAGAGATGTTACAAAAAACAGTTGATGAACAAAAAAATAAAAGGAAAGACAAAGATCAAACTGTAGAGACTTACAAATATATTATTAAATGCTTACAAGAAAAACTAGCCACTTATGAAGAACAAATTGAAATATTAACAGCTGTGGAATCTGTGTAACCATTCAATAAAATGTTATTTTTAAATTTTTCATAATTGTATAAGCTATGTTTGTAATAAAAATAGATTGCAAGTAAAATGATTTTTTTTAGTTAAATTTAGGATTAAGTCTAAAATAAAATATTACAGAATAGGATCAGTATCATTTTCAGTCTTATTGTATATGATATTATAATAACTATTCATCTATCAATTCAAACTAGATTTCATAAATATTAGTAAGATGATTAAATGCAAAATGGATAAATTAAGTTCCCTTTTAATATACATAATTATTTAAATATAATTCACACAAGTCTTCAATTCAATTTTTATAAAACCTGTATTATTATCTAGTTTTAAAATTTGTTAAAAAAATGATTTTATATTAGCTTTAACAGTTCTCATCACAAATGGGCCCTATTTTTTTATTAAACACATTGTCTAAGTAGAGGAAATATAGTGCATCTCTTAATTTGAGATGACCATACAAATTAAAGTTAAAATAATGGTCAATTTTTGCACTATGAGAGTAATGTAGGCCAGAAGGCCTATAATATTGGCCCTCTATGTAAACTACCTGTTAAGAGCTTCAGAATATGGTATGAATTTACAACAGATTATTTTCTTCGTAATTGCTTTTCTAATATTTCTCTTAGTTTGAGTTTTTTGTTTGTTTTATCTTTAAGAGTTCTTCCAAGTGGTATAATTTCCATTTGTTGCAAACGCCGTCTAAACCTTTGGTAGAATTCTAGAACAGCTGGATCGGCCCACACATGTCGTGAATCGAAATCCAATACTCTTAATGTATCTAAACTTTGGGCTCTACTCAAAGCAACATAAGCTTGCCCAGCTTCGAATATTTTAGACAGTGACATTTCAACACAATCCAAAGTCAGTCCTTGTGATTTATGGATAGAGAAAGCCCATGCTAAGTTCAATGGAACTTGTTGTCGGCATAATAAATTGCCATTTGAATTTTTGACATACCAACGCTCTGGTCTTGCCGTATACTCCTTTTTATTCTTAAATCTTACCACTGGCAAACCTTCTTCAAATCTACTCACAATTCCTCTGGCACCATTCACAAGACCTGAGTTAACATTGATGTTTTTAAGTAACATTACTTGAGCACCTATTTTTAGAACCAGTTTTGATGGTGCAATTGTTTGCATGTCCAGTAAATTAGTTGCATTATCACTATCCTGAGAACTGAATATTTTCTCATCTCCTTTAAGATCGCGGAGTTTTGATACATTTATTGTTTTTGAGTCGTTCGTATGAGAACACAATCTTGTCGCTAAGATACCGTCACTTTCTATTTTTTGAGTAGCTGTGCCGAGAAGTCTGTCACTAATTTCTTTTGTCACGCGACCAATTCTAATACTATTAAGTATTGATACAAATTCTTGATCTTTTTGTCTATGCACTTCCTTCAATTCAAAACAAAGTTCAATACATTTATCCCAACAAGGAGACTGGAAGCAGAATCGTTTGCCAGACTTATTTTTGTCCACTACTGGTGGAAGTTGTAGGAAATCTCCACATAGGATTAGCTGGATACCTCCAAACGGTTTATCATTTTTTCTTACATGCCTAGCTACTGCTTCCAATTTCTGAAAGAATAAACATTAAGAGGCAAAACTTAAGAGACTTGTCTTACTTTGGAATTTGATTAACGTATATTATATTAAATTAAATAAGATAAATGACATGAGGAATATTCTTCCTTTGAATGAATTTAGAAAATGGGATTAAATATTTTTAGTGACCCTCCCCATTAAGATGTTGATTATTTTAGTTATTTTAATTACGTGATTGATCCAATGGTGTTGTCTGCATGCCCTTTTTTACTAAAATCAATAAATACATATTAAAATATTAAACTTAATTATCAGATCATAATAACCAATAACTACCTCAAAATAAGCTCCATCCACCATAGAAATTTCATCAATAATAAGATGCTTGCACTTTCTCCATTTCTGTGCCACCAGGGGTAATTTCATTGCTTTGTCACACAGATTTTCGACAGAGCCACTCCCATCCCCAATACCAGCAAAGGCATGAAGAGTTGTTCCACCTGAAAAATATTCAACAATCTATTGTACAAAAATCGCTTGAGTTTCATACATAAGAATATGTCTGTGTAAACAAAATGAATAAATAAATAATGCACTAAAAATTTATAAAATAATTTTAAATTTTTATTGTTATTCCTTTGAGAATTGAGGCTCATGTTTAGACCAGCTGGTTTTAAAGTGTATTTGGAAACAAGCGACTACACCTTCACCAATTTGGAGTCACTGTCATAAATAGATTTAGTAAAACATAGCAGCAAGATATATTAGGAACATAATTATACTTTACAATTAGTTTTATGAACATTCTAATATAATGCTGATGTTGTTAATAAATTATTAAGAAATAAAAAACAAAAATGAAGTCTACTCACCAATGTGACACGCTGCAACACCTGTAGAAGCTGTTGGCATTGTGACATCAGGAGGCAAGGCTGCAACTATTCTCTTGAGGAGGTAACTCTTACCAGTCCCTGCAGACCCAGTAAAGAATATATTTTTACCACTGAGACATGCCTCTAAAACTCTTTCTTGTTCAGGGTTCAGTGAACTTTTAGTAGTCAATGGGGAGGGATTATAAAGTTTCTTAGGAGCCGGTCCTTTGCCTACATCTTCAGACTTGCGCTTTTTCGACGGCGGTGACGGTGTGGTTGCGGTGGCTTTACTAATCTTGCTTTTAGCGCTACATATATCAGCCACTGTAACAGGACTTATCTCGTCAAACGCTTGCGCTTTCCCACTCAGAAGTTTAGCTCTCATACTCTGCTTGGATGGCGTACTATTACCAGACTGTTCCTTGTAGCCTGTCATTTTCACAAATATTGTTCTCAGGAACGAAACCAAATTCGTCGGTGGAGCGTTCGATAAAAACAACGTGCATCCAACTTCTTGAAACTTTATACTAGCCTTCCCTTCAGCCATGAACTTTTTGAACACATTTATACCTTTCAAAGCCAATCTAATTGCAGCATTTTTGTCACTTGATACCTCCATAAAGATTTCCCGAAATTCATTTCTAATCAATCGAAGAGATGCAGACTTATAATTGACTTTCCGGAGAATAGAACCTTGCGGACTAGTCCATTCGAGTGTTACAGCACATGACAAAAACGATTCTCCGGAGTTCATTTTGATTTTCAATATAGATTTAATTCATAAACTAGTTCTTCGAACTAAAAAACTAAATTAGCACCCAATGATTATCCCAAACAAAAGTGCGCGAGCGCCGTGTTAACATGACATTGACAACGACAACGTCAACATTGATCCCGTAAAGTATCGTTTTTTTTGTAATCGTAAAGTTTGCCAGTGGAAAAAAAATGTTTTTAAATATCTCTGCATTGTTACAACATAATTATACCATAGAAATAATTAAATTAAAATTTTGTTTTTGATCACCTGCAAACATTAATTATCTTTTGTATATTTAATTATAATTATTATTTAACATAATTATTATTTCTATAATGCCGTAGCCAATCGATGGATCAAGTATTGCAGTTGATGTAAGGAGCAGGCTGCTCTCAGAAACACAAAAGCGTATCACATCTGAAGAAAGTGTCGAGAAAATTGATTTTATGTAAAGTCGTTTCCTTGTATTGCATAAATTGAGACAAAGGATATTTTCAAACTAGATTTTTAATATCTTTAAGTACACGTCGTTCAGTTTTTAAGCTAACCGAAGACATAAAAATAAAAAAAAAAACATTATTTCTTGAGAGATCGCTTTTGCGTTATAGGGTATAGGGTGGAGGGCAGTATCTACCTTGAAGACATACGTAGATTTCTATGAACTTAAGACTGATGTGAAAGAATAAGTCCTTCAGTTACTTCAGATAGAATAAGTCAATAGTAGGTAATGCTCACTCCGAAGAGACACCGGTTTTTAAAGACGTTAATTGGTCTCAAGCCCTGTGGCCCAATACCTTTAACCAAAACTTTTGTAAAAATTGTACATAGTTGGACCTATTATAGGTTTTCTACCTAAAAGACTAAGACAGATTTTTAAATCGAGTTGAAGCGCAATTAGAAATAAAAACTATACTAATTTCAAACTTCATGTGGCCTTTTTTAGCCTTAATATAGTTTGGATTCAGCCCAGCACGATTTTTGAGCTTACTTTAAAAATAACACAAAGTGATCGTTATGGCTATTTCTACTTAAGAACATAACATACCTATTACCTATGTTACATATCCGATCGGACTACATACGCGCTATGGACAGCAAATCAATATTTCAACTAAATAGTACAAATTTCCCATTAGTCGCGTTTATTGTTTTATTTTATTTCGTTCCCGGAGACAGGCTGTCACTTACCGAACGGCTAATAATTCATCGCCGAGTCGTAAAAGCGGCTAAAGATAAACAGACTGTCAGAAGTAAACAGAAATATATAATCGAATACGAATATACGTTCCCAAACGATGTTTATTATTACTCATTATATTTTTGAAAATAAATAATATAAATATGAAAAAGTTATTAGAGAACTACTAATACCTATTGTTTAATTTAAATATAACTGATTGAATAACAATAACTTAATGTGATCCAAAATAGATCTGAAGTAGGTTGCAACTAGGGTTGTAACGGAGGTTAGCGCGGAGGCGGAAGCGGATGCGAAAGTGATGAGGCTCACCTCCGCGGACGCGGAGGTTAACGGAAAAGACGGCGGCGAACTTTACATAGTACAGTTCTTATAAAAATAATCTTAGTTCTTAGTCTAATAATTACTAATAATCAAAATTAAGATGAGGAAAATTATATTCACGAACAACAGCATTGCGGATTAGTCGCCTTCCGTGCCGGCTGTCTAAACTATAATATATAATTTGTTAATAATAATAATTTGTAATAGTTGCAACATGTAGCTGAGCGGCCACGTCGCCTAGCGTCCTTGCGCGTTGTACGTCAAGATCAACGTAAATAAACGAGTTATGACGGAGTCATAACTCCGCAAAAATTTTACGGAGGCGGATGCGGAAGCGTAGGAAAATTTTTCACGACCGCTCAAAGTGCTCATTGAATCAAACATTAATATTTGGAAGCATACATTTATCTTATACGTATAGATATTTATATTACAACCAGCAGAACTCCGACTCCCGTGGCGATTTGTAATATGATCCGAAGACAAGACAGTATTATATCGTTTCAGAGACTCACTGTGCAGAAATCGGTAGTCTTCCTTCAGTATGACGCAATCCCAGTAATGCCAGACGCTCGGTCCAGAAATTCATTACACATGATATACATATTTCAAAAGCCTACCTACCGTGACAATAACCAAACCTCGATGCCAAATGACACATGAGGTCATCAGTCAAACCCTGTTTAATGTTTAGCTGAAATTGATCGCATTCTGTCTCTAATGACTGACTGATGACTATATCTAATGTAGTAAAATAGTTGTGCTACGTTCGGTATTTTCAAAAGGGTCCGAGAAAAGTGAAATCTGGAAATTGTCTGACCTACATGATAATATTATGTTTTTAGAATAAATTTTAGAAAATGCTGTACAAGAATATTTGTATCTTAAATTAAATTAGTAGGCATATCTTTAGGCAGGCAGGCATACTCAAACAAACAAACTAATACCGCCATGAAAACATCAAAAGTAAGTTTTATCGACTACCTACTTTGTAAAGGTAGGTAGACCTGCCATAATATTGCCGTCTACCACTGCAGTTAAGCATTAGTACCTACCTTCTTACATACCTTATCATATGCACACTTATCTATGTACTACGTGTATAGGTACCTACCTACCATAGTTTTATAATAATAACAGAATATTCACGGCAGTCGGCAAGTACACGTTACAGATCTAATAGAATATTTCATAACAATAACACTTTATTAATCTCGAGCAGTTTAATTCGAAATATGAACGGAAACGGCTACTAAACGTATCAACGCCGTTCGCTTTCAAAGTAAATACACTTATTTTCGCGACCGTATGGAATTATTTAGCGATGAAAGAATTAAAGTTAATAAGCACCCAGAGATTGCATATACTTATTATATGAATTTATAGCTACATTTATATTTTCCATTCTTTGTTTTAAAATGATGACCGACAAAGATGGAAATGCTACAACCAACGACTATAACAAAAAACCGGCCAAGTGCGTGTCGGACTCGCAGGCGAAGGGTTCCGTAGCATTATCATTAAATAGCAGCAGACAAAACAAAATATATTATTATAAAAATAATTAAGTTGTAGGGGGGGGAAGAGCATTTTACAGCTTTGAAAGGGCTTATCTCTCAAACAACGTACTTTGAGAAAAAATGGTGAAATCTCAATGTCATTTTTGAAGACCTTTCTATAAACACCCCACACGTGTAGGTAAGATGTTTTTTTTTTAGTTTCAGTTCCATGTATGAGGGCTCCTCTAAATTTAATATATATCTTATTTTTGTACATAATTCGGAAAGCGGTTTACAGAAGACATTTACCAAGTTCCAACTCTGTAGTCTTAATAGTTTTCGAATAAAGTGGCTGTGACATACGGACAGACGGACGGACAGACAAACATGACGAATCTATAAGGGTTTCGACTTTTATTTATACATACCTGTGTCTATGACGTTTATATATGCGCACAGATACCTATATCTAATATATAAAGTTTTCGCAAATATATTTTTGTACAATAGAATTCAATTTTTATTAAAGCACTAAGTTATAGCTGTCAATAAATCTCTATTGTAACCTACTATCGTAAAACAGACATTGTATTAATCAAATAATACCACTATGTCGTTATTTCTATTTCTATCAAAATGTACGGTAATTTCCTACTTGTTGACAAACGCAAGGAATCAATACAGGAAACGAGCGCACATAACCCAGAATTAGCAAACTAACTGTCTGGTGCATCTGCAGCTAACGGGCGTTTTCACACTGTAACTGCGACAAATCGCGCAGTGAGAACGAATGGACCGAACTCAAAATTTCGGCAAACTAAATACTTGGAACTACTCCTATCGTATAGCGAATTAAAAAGTGACGATTTCGATCTAACGATCGTTAATACACTTTAATAAACGCGCGCTTTAAAAAACTTCACAAAATGCGAACATAATTTTGTTATTTCAACAAAATACATTATGTCCATTTTATTCAGATTGTGCGAAATGTGTGAGCACGTTTCTACTGATTACCTCTCTATGTCCCACTATCGGGCACTGTGCACTTAACAGATTGGAGAAAAATCTTCTAAGGTCAGTAGACTTAATTATTAAATCATTACTGAAACATTCGGGATAAATAAAATAAAGTATTACATACATTTCACTGCTAAATTGAATTTTGTAACAAACGTTCATAACTTTAAAGAATAAAAGGTACAACGCTAGCATGTGCCAGGATTTGAACTCTTAATCTGTGCAGTGCGAACTTCATAGGTACGTATGTATGATACCTAGCTTATTCCCGCGGCTCCGCCCGCTTCAGTCACGTTCATCCCGCTAATGAACTATCTGTATGCCAAATTTAAACAAAACCCGACCAGTAGTTTTTGCGTGAAAGAGTAAATAACACACATACATACATCCATAGACAAACTTTCGCCTTTACAATATTAGTAAAACGTAAGACTATACTAAACTTGGTATTATATTAGTAAAATTACACTAAACTGAGTCATCATTGAACATAAAAAAATAAGTTCATAAAATTGGCAATTGTTTATATCATAATTATGTAACCTAGTCAATTGTTTTTCTTTAATTAAAAAATGCAAAATGCGTGAAATCACTAAGTGTTTACAAACTACGTACCTACCCAATACGATTTTGCTGTACTATATAGGATTGAATCTAATAGTAAAAAGTGTGAAGTTTACATTTCATCAGAGAGTAAATTAGTTGGCATGATTCCTAGTAGGTACGAATACTCGGATGCATTAAAATGGCATCTAAACTAAAACAATTTCAGCCATTACATGATTTATAAATGCCTATAAAAAAATCATGACATTTTTTTTACTGTAGATACATGTATAAACAGGTTAGTTTTAAAGGTAAGATAATAAAGTTTATTTAACATCGTTAAATGAACCAATTTTTAACCACAACCAATATGCTAGTGACTGCGTTACCGTTTCTGTTTTGGAGAAACAGAACGGAAGGAGGTGAGGTCATTATCTTCACTCAGGATGAATTAGGTAAGTACCTAGGGGTTACTTAAATCTTCAGTAAAGGCACCTTTGGTAACATAAGTTCTACATATTATAAGTAGGTACAATACTATATCATCTAGGTACCTTATTTTTTTTCGACTCTATCATTCATTTTTTTTTGATATTCGCGTTTCCCGCATAAGCAATATCTATACTTATGAGTTAACATTCTCACCATTATTAATTTCAAATGGGTATTATACAAGATACATTTTTTGTACACAGTAAAATTTTTGTAGCCTTAAAACACACATAGTACCTATGGTATACTTGTACAAACAAATATATTCAATGTACATTATTCTTTCTCGTCTCACGTATTTTGAACTTTTGAGGATACTAAATACTTTGTAGGTATAATATTACTCGGTGTACCTAATTAGTTGGCTAGTTTCCAAGTAGGTAGCGATGCCCGGGTTGCGTTGAAACTGTGTTGAAACAAACAAAATTCGTGTGAACGTCGGACAATACAGGGTGACGTTCGGGTGTCCATATTAACGCTATCTTTTAGGACACTCATAAAAGTCAAACGTGACTTTCAAATTGTCAAAAACTAGAAACAGAAACTTGTCATGACACATTTACACATTAAATATTCACTCACTGTCTATAACTGACTTTAGATAAAACTTACAGGATTCCAACTTGAAGTTGAACAAAGTAGGTATATCTAGACGTTACTGCCTCGCCAGACTAAGTTGTAACGCCTAATATATGTATCAATGCTATTTCACACTTTTCAGACCAGAAGACAACAGGTTTATATTATTTTATAAGTCCGAAGTAGACATTGCGATAGACTGTCAGAATACAACTACTACAAAAAATGTGCGTACTTCATGATTTTAATATTGTAAGTCAGATTTTTACTTTTTTAATAGTTTTACATGACGTTATGGTGTGAATTTCAATTGTCCACGATGGGACATCGTCATGGGGTATGTAGGCGGGCGTCGGCGAAGGCGGAGAGAGCGCCACACATGGGACGCATCTGTGCGCTCGCTGGAGGTGTACCCTGAAACACGTATTTATAGTGCAATCCACGTATTTTAAACCGAGTTAAGGTCATGTTCATTAATATTTAGTTCTCAAATAGATTTAATAGAAGCTTAATAACTTAAAAACATTTGTAAATGTAGTATAATAGGGAATATATTGAACTGGGAAAACATAGGAAACATGAGCCTTGTTCATGCTGATTACTTTATATATTTAACTTTACTATCTACAATCGTTAAGCCCATGATGATAGGTACATTTATTTAGGAAATAGATTTATATTAGGATGGAAGATAGCAGTTTTATTTCGTTAACGAATTCTTCTATAGAGGTTTTAGTTACGTAGGTATTCTATAACGACAAGCTGATATTAGAACTAGGTACTACTTTAAAAAGGAAATTATTTTTCCATTCTTCGTATTGAAATAGTTGTAATAAAAATAATTCATCTTCACATAGGTACCTACTTCAAAGTCATCTACTCTCTACATGAACTGATAAGTGCCGGAGAGTAATGAGACTTATTAATAATAATCAAATTAGATAAGGACCCATCAGCCAGATAATATTAAAAAATCCAAAGTCCTAATATTAACATAATATTTAACTTGAATAAAATGTCTTCTATTCTCAGAAAACAATTGAGGAGAGCTTTTAGCCGACTAATCGCGCAAAACAAGTTCAGACAAGTGTTTTGTGTTTTGCTCTTCCTATCTTCTTATCATAATACTTTCAGCACAGGTGTTCACAAACATTGATAATACTGTGTATTAGTGAATTAAAAACTGTAAGAACAATAGAATCGTTATCAGTTCATCAGGTAGTACGCTGGCTCGACTATGGATGAGGCACACGTGTGACGTATTTTCCTCTAAGCGCAGCTGTGGAGGTCTTCGCAGATGTTTTATGGCACTGAACATTTCCAAGACGCTTTATTATTTATTACGATATTGCCGTTTAGAACCTAATCTCCGTTTTTATTATCCAGAAGGAACAATGGTCATCATGGCTAAACGTTATTTTTGGCATACGGAGTGCAGCTGTGGTGTCCGCGTGGGAAAGTATGTGTTTTCTTCGCATTGTTTGAACAACCCCTAGGTTCCGCTTAATGACGGCAACTAATTACAAAACTTTCTTCAGTATCACCGCCAAGGAATCGGGAAATCATAATTTAGTAAAAAGATTTTACAACAACATATTATATAACTACATAATGTGACAATAATGAATAATGAGGAATAGTTAGATGATACATAAATTACAAGTCCATTAATATCTGTAAGAAACATTACAATTGATATACAAAATATAATAGCAAATTTAAAGGGACAATTCTACTAATTAAAATAAAAAATATGTTTTTTTTTTTAATATTCGTCGAAAGATTCATATAGCTTTCATACATACTTTTTGGTGTCAAACTATTATGCCGCAAATATTATAAAACGAATCGCCGACATTATCACAAAATTAATCAGTTAATATACCTACTTATGTAGGCACATCTTTCATTTAGATATCTGTAAAATGAAATACAATTAAGCTGTCATCTGTGATGTAAAAGTAGCTACAATACACTACGCATACATATCACTTTAATATATGGAAATAATTTTACCACTTAATTAAAGAATCCTTGTCGCCCAAAACTAAGCTTGAATTTGCTTATTTGATCTTGAGAGTTGCATAAATGGAACCCATAAATTGGCTTATATGCATCGTGGCCTCATCTCGTTATCTAAAGCAGGTGTCATTTTCAACCGCAAACCCCAAAAGTTTGAAAATAAACCATACTGTCGTAAAACTCTTAACAAAATAAACTTAGCAAGGCGTTAATCTGTTGGTTAAAACATCTGTACCGCGCTTCGAACAAGGGGTTGACAACGTTTTATCTTTACCCCGCATTAGTAAAGATTATACTTGACTCATATTAAGTTGAAACCACGTTAATATATCGGCTTTACTTAGATTGTTATGAATCAATTAATAGTAGGTATACGTATTTTTTATATTGAATCATTTTACTTACTTTGTCTTTATTACATTAACGAAACTTCAACGAAATAATAATAATCGTTCCGTTTCGCATAATAATAATAATAATTATTATTATTTATTAGAAGTAACAAGATATTTTAATTACTGATTTATTTATTTAATATAAAATAATAATTCGATTCAGTCTCAATAATAATTTACGTACCAACCCAGATATCTATATCGATATGAAACATATTACTAAAGAAGTCTGACTAGCCAAGTTATCACTGTCTTAACAAAATCTTCAGTACAATATGCTTAAGGGGAAACATTGCTACATAGGTCTTCAATAAAGTCTGACTATACAAGTACAAGGTGACACAATTGGGACTGTCGGCCTTAAAATGGATGAGGAATGGACGACCTACTTACATAACACTATGGCTGCCCGTACATAAGACTAATGGAGACATTACCTCATTAACACTACCTATAGTAAATATACGACAAGTCAATTAAATTCAATCTAACATCACGTAGTTTCATAGAATAAATTATAGTACACAAGTATTTTATTATACGAAATTTTTGCCCATTCATGGTTTAAAATATGAAATGTGGTCGAGAAAATAGATAACGCTAAGTGGTTAAGTTTGTGAATGAAGCGAAACTCGCTTAAAATAGGAATATGTCACTTGTTTAGCAGATGTTGAACATCTAATTGATGTAATAATAAATTCTACTGTATGCAAATAAATAAATTATTCGTACCTATATCTAATACTCAAGTCACTAACAAATGTGAAAATTTCTTATTGCAAGTAAACCTACGAAAAAAATATTTACGTATTTGGTTAGATAATCTATCCAAGACACTATAAATAGAAACTGATGTACAAGATAATATAGAATTGACTTTAGATTCTTACTGATTGAATATTGATTAACCAATATACCTTATATCTATTACCTAATTGAGTAGGTACACGGTTTTCTATATGCCATGCATATATAATGAAATCATTTTATATGCATGGCATACACGGTTTACAAATAATATGAAGGTTCACCAAGTTCCTCCTGTCACATGTGTATATTTACAAATCAAAATAATTAATTTAAATTCCTTATATTGTACTAAGTATTTCATTAGTAAATAGTATTGTATTAAAACAAAATGTCAATGTCATTTACCTACTACCTACTTACATAAATTTAAAGTTTACTAAAATGTCTTATAGTATTACTTTATTTTTCAGTTAATTTTATATGTATTCAGATTTGTAATGGTCTCGTGTACGAACGTAGATTGAATATCTGATCTATTATTAACGCCATCAGAAACATCACTGCCTCGGTTGGTAATTATTCCTAAAATACATTCCTGGGTAAAATAACCCTCGAACTGTATTATTTACGAGCTGTTGTTTTTAGTATCATTCCTAATAATTTTAGAAAACACTTGAAAACAGTACCGAACCAAATTAAACTAGGTACATACCTACCTACGTATCGCCATTTTAAATATCCTTATGAGTAATTTATAGCATTAGTAATCATTTGATTACTAATCTTAATACTAAATTTGTAATATTTATTCAGAATATCTTTAAACTTCAAAGTAGATAATATGCGCTTATTTAATGGTTTTCGATTTCGATGTTGAGGGTTGACGTTTTTGCATTTCCGTCCCCCAATCGATGTTAAATTTTTACGCGTGATACATCCGTCCAACAGATCGCTTGGAAGATTTTAGTTGGGAATATCCAACGAAAACAAATCTAAAATAATACCAACTCTTTAATAATTAGCGAATTAAATACAACTAAGTAGATGACAAGTACATAAAGGAAGCAGTCGAATTGAGAACTTCCTCTTTTGTAGACGGTTTTTTTTCTATGATTAGCAAACGAGCATGCAGTCCACCTGATGGTAAGTGATCACAGCCGCCCATGGAAATCTGAAATCAACCTGAGATAAGATCAGAGTCCTACCTGAGGTTAATCACAAATGCGTTGCTACCCCTGAGGACTAAGTTGGAAGGCCAATAAATAGGCATGTAGAATATTGTTTGACGACCCGCGTGGCGGAGCGGTCACCATACCGGTCTGACACGCAGTGGGTCCCGGGTTCGATCCCCGGCCAGACAGATATCTGAATGATGAGTTTAGAT
>MOOZ01000745.1:665981-685054 GCA_002930495.1 Cecropterus lyciades | reverse complement strand
GAAGGCCTTCGGACAAAACGGGCACTTGTACGCGCGTACTTCAGAGTGCGTTAACAGATGATGATTGTATACACTGTGCGCTTTGAACCTACGAACAAAAACAACACTATTATTAAGAATTCATTTTATAATATGGATCATATGGATGGATAATATGGATATGGATGTCCATGGACATCTGTAATCAACCCCAGTCAAGATCTTACCTGAGGTCAGCCACAGATGCGTTGCTACCCCTAAGGACTAAGTTGGAACGCTCGAACTATTTCTCCCTTAGCACACCCTCCAGACCGGAACACTGCTGTTATGAGCAGAAATAGTTGTGGCGGTGGTGCTTCCAGAGTCAAACCGCAAAGAGTTCTCTACCATCTCAAATGAACATTACCATTACCATTCAACCTTAATTGAACATTGAAGTTTTAAGAAAAAAGAGGACTACAAATACCACAAGGTTTTTATAATGAATAATGCTTGAGGCAGTACGACATGCGGAGCAACTCGACGCGATCTCCCCACTGAACTGTAACATGATGTGACGTACCTCTTCCCGCAGTGCTGGCAGGCGTAGGGCCGCGCGCCGGTGTGCGTGCGCATATGCAGCGTGAGGCAGTACGACACGCGGAACGACTTGCCGCAGATCTCGCACGAGTGGGGCTTCTCACCTGATGTAAGAACAATATTATTTTAATTTATCGTCTATGAAGACACAACCTCTATCTCAAGTTATCATAAGGGAAATCTGACTTCTCGATTTACTCGGAAAAATACTGCTGCATAAGTGTAATTTCAATGGTCCTCCAACCCGTCACAAATTCTGATAATCAGAATTTCGAAAATAGGGACTTACAAACTATGTCAATTAATAACGGCCATCTTGTTGGAGCTACATCTGTCACATTAGTTGACATTTATTTAGGTGCAATTTCTTTTTTGAGTGAAACTTCTTCGCGCGCATGAGGGTAATATTTTTACCAATGAACGCAACACTAAAATGTTTTTTTATAATTAAGTTCATCCTAAATATCCATTGCAAATGTACTAGGGCTCAGTCTCTCGCTCCAAACGTATTCATCAAAGAGGCGAACCTGGCTCCCAGGTTCGCCTGGTCACTTAGCTGAAGTGGATAAAAAACTGGCCGAAAAGAAAAAGGCGTAATTTAGAAACATTGACGCGCAAAGCCACGTGATAAATATCTGTAATCCTTATAGAAAATTCGTAGAATTTTTTGAATCTGACGACCCGCGTGGTGGAGCGGTCACCATACCGGTCTGACACGCAGTGGGTCCCGGGTTCGATCCCGGGCCAGACAGATATCTGAATGATGAGTTTAGATTTCTGTTCTGGGTCTGGGTGTTTTTGTATTCCTCTTTGTGTGCCCATGGCACCCACGACACAGAACAAAATCCTAATGTGGGGCTATGAAGGTGTAAAGCGTCTATTTATTTGCGTTTATTAATCTAAAAGAAATGGATTTTCAAGAAAACTTTGCCACATCTACCGCGACCACACAGTCTAACACTTCTATGAGGAAAATTTTCATAACTCTAGAATTAGTGGCAGCTTTAGATAAATGTCAGTTAACTATACGAAACTCTGTATTTATTATTGAAGCAATTATTGAGACTGATGATAATATAACACTGACGAATATCCTATAAATAAATATGCTATAGTTTTTTTGTAACTGAAAATCGAAAAGTGCGTGCAGAAGCTATTAAGAAGTTGAATTTCAAAACGAGGTAACGGATACTGGAACTGGGATGGCAAATTCTTACCAGTTTTAAATGCACGAAATCTAAAGAACGTCTATCAATAGTTATTTCGTACGATCATAACTAACAACTCATCGCTGTGCCAAAATTAGAGAATTCTTCGGGAAGCGAACAGTTACGGGCGCAGGCAGTTTAGAACGCTATGATTGATTTGAATCTTAAAGATAAAGTGTAGATTCTCTGTTGTGAACCTACGGCTTCCGCCATTTTGCTTGACACCATCACGTTTACGAGTTGGTATTAAAAGGCGTATTTGTAGCTTCGTCACTTCGAGCCCTGACATACCAGTATTTAAAAAATTCCGAGAAAACTGGAAAAATATTGATCCCGAGAGAATACAGAGCTATACAGAAGCTACCATGTCTGAATTTATCAGAAATTAACAAACTGTCAGACTAGACGTTAAATGAATCAAAAAAGATTGGTAGTCATGACTATTTTGAATAAATAGAGTTTTCAATCATATATCTCGGCGGAGACAGAGAGAAATTAAAGATACAGGTGCCATGCACCAATCCCGGTGGATGGCGAGAGCAATTTGTTCATTGAAAATAACTATACTTACCTATAGTTCTCAATTCAGAATTTCGAACAAGGACATGGTAGCTCTATAAGACGTGTGCGTCCTACGTATCGCCTTGCCTGCAATGCACTTTAGCGATACATGAACCATACCGGTTATTAGAAAATAATGTTCTTTTAATGATAAATACTTTAAAAAAACTATTATAAACCGGAAAAACAGTGTTTCATTTACTGAAATTCGTAATAACTAAAACCTCTATATGAGGTTTTAGAAGTTTCCATAGGCTTCCATAGTAACTTTTCATTCTAAAGTTTCACATCAAGTCGGCACAGGTCATCGTTATCCGATAATAGATAATAATAGACACAAAAAATATTTATTATTTGTGTCATTAGGGTCAAACGGAAAAAAATAAGGGGTATGCGTTACTATATACGCAAAAAAAATTGCCCTTTGTCGAATCTTTGTCTGTATGTCCTTTATAGAATCGTAAACATTGCATTTGATCATGTGATGATCTTAAGCAAAGTTGTTGGCATGAGACCATTTCGACAGATGGCGCCACTCATTCAATAACAAAATGAATTGAATATTTGTGTAATGTCTTTCCTTCATTTTAGTTGGTGGCGTAGCAACGCGCTCAGGGTACAGCTAGTAAAAATATTTACATTATCATATACCTGTGTGTATTCTTTCGTGTTTAACTTTTTCGTGTGGCCTCGCAAACTGCCTGTTGCAATAAACACAGGTATAAGGGAGTGTTTTATCCTGTTTACCTACAACTACCTGAAATAAATAAATATTATAAGTATCAATGTCTCTTATTTTTAATTTGTAATGATTATTATTAAATTTTTTTGTAACCAATATCGCCCACGAGACTCCTTTAAGGACTTTGGAATTAACATTATAATTATACGTGTGTCTTTTTTTTTAATTTTTTATTTAATTAGGTGTAATCAAAAATGCCTTTGTGATTCCTTCATGCATTTTCACTATTCAATACACTTTCGTATTTAGCAATTTATTCATGCCCAGTTGAAATATTCAACTTGTATATGAAACTTTTAGTTACCTTATCTAAATTATGAACATTCATATGCATTTCCAAGTACTCTCTAGAATTGAATTTCTTATTGCAAATATGGCAATTCATCTTGTTGGTATTCTTGTGTGAATTCTGATGTATCACTCTGTATTCCACAGGTATTAGCTTATTGCATATAACACATAAGTACTTGGCTTCGTTGATGGCTTGGCCCTCCTTCGTTTCTACCGGCGGCTCTATTGGACGGGACCTGTCACAAAAGTTGACATTAAACTATATTTAAAAGTGTTAAACTAGATGGCGCTTTCACTGTATGTACTAAACTTGCCACCACTTGAGTTACCTCTGACGAAATCTATAGAAAAAATAGTTCTCGAGTGGATTTCATAGGAGGCAACTAAAGGCCAACATACTGTTCACACACTGCAATCAATTCCACGCATGCCAGGCATAGTGAGGATTGCAAAAAAAACTCTCATGAAGGAAGGCCTATGTCAGCTTTGGATACTGGATGACCATTGGAATATAAAAAAATGTCGCAGCCTATCCCAATACTGATGGCAAGTTAATAATGGTTTATTGAGAGGCTTAAATCACTCTAGATAACATTATGGTTTACTTAAGATACAAAAATGTTCAATACTTTGACACCTTACACAAATTTAGCTCTGTCCACAAAAATCCATCGTAAAGATTTTTGATTGTGGATATTGGACAAGTCATAAAAAAAAGGTTAAGTTTGTTTCTCTTTATTCGTAATGGATTTTCAGACACGCCTCAGTGTCAAAACATCCACTTTGTATAAAATCATGGATCGAGGATTAAAGTGGACAAAAAAGTACAAAAAGATCCAACAATGGATATTTACAATGGATTTTTGTGGACAGAGCGACAAATTTTCATGATTATTACATTTTATACCAGTTAAGACACATAACTTGTCCTCTCTACTGCTGAATCCAAAGTTGTTTAATATACATTGCTCATTTACTCACTTGACGGGATCATGCATTCTTTTATGCAGCTTAAGTGATTTGCTTGTAGGAAACACGGTGCTACATATCATACATTCGTATGTAATGGGCGAGTCAAATACCAAATCTGTAACAAGACGTTTGTATTAGAGATGTGATATCAAAACAAATAATAATTTCATATATAATAAAGGAATTACATTAAACCTGGTTTAGATTTGTGTACTTTCATGTGTGCACATAGTGATTTAGAGTTCTCATATGCTACTGGACAGTGCGTACATTGATATTTAACTGAAAAAAAAATTAAAATATCAGTACAAAAATCTAACATTAATATATTACTTTTTATAAAAAATTCTAGTTATATAACGCTATTAATAATAGTTGAAATATTAATTACCAATTTTAAGTATCCGCCCGAAAGTCGAATTTTGACCGAAGCCTAAACTGATTATTTGGCTAACGTCCGAATCTTCTGGCAGAAGCCAAATATTAAAAAACTATGAAATTCAGTCATCATTATTATTATTATTCTATTCAGAACATTACAACAACATTATATTCAGAACATTATAATGGTTTAAAAAACTATTGTATATAAATGTTTATGTTGATTGTATATTAGCAATTAGAGCTGATTACAATTACTTGTCACAAATTATAATAAACAAAAAAAACACGCTTTCTACACTCATAGCCCCACACTAGAATTTTCTCCTGTGTCGTGGGCGCCAAGGACGTACAAAGACGAATACATAAACACCCAGACTTTCTGGGTCTCAGAAATCTAAACTCATCATTCAAATTTTTGTCTGGCCGAGGATCGAACCCAGGACCCACTGCGTCTCAGACCAGTATGGTGGCCGCTCCGCCACGCGGGTCGTCGATATAATACTTCGAACTTTAGTTATAAATAACCATTTTCTCTGTTTCTTTTGTTATAATTATACGAAATGACAGTTTGAAACCACTTACGTATTTTACAGGGACGTGATTTAAATTCAGCTAATGTCGGCACATACAGATTGCATGAAATACAATTGTAAATTTTGACCTTGTTCCCACTGCTTGTTACCAATTCCTTTACTACAACCTTGTGATATGGACCACCCTTTTCTGTGAACAATAGTAAAATTGAGTAAAATATGATAAAATTATGAGCATAAAGGATGAACTGCATACATATTGGTCAGTAACTGTCATTCACTAGCCTATGACATGCTCTAAGACATTTTTTTTTGCAGAAGTTGGTTTTTTTAATATAATTGAAGATACTTTTCTAATTACATACTTTTAAAGTACATTAACATTCTTTTTATTCAATTGTATTTTCTCTGTTCAAAGTACATACAACTGTGTACAGATGTATTGTTTTCACAATAACAGTAGTATGACATATTATTCACAACTGTACTATGTCATAATGATAGAATACAATGTTTTGTATGGTTTATATACAGATACAGGGGATAAGCAATTAGTTAACAAGTAACCCTACCTTCCTCTTTAATATTCTTAATCACACTGTTGCAAAATTTGTCTATTTGAACAATGCGCTTAGTATAATATAACCTGTTTTGTTCTAATGTGTCAGTTTTCAGAATTTCTGTTTTCATAGAACCAATTTGTGCTGAAAAACAAGAATATACTAAAAACACGCTGATCAAAGTGGATTGAGTACATTGGGGAGTTGTTACTTGATTATGAAAAAAAACCTATTTAGGCTGGAAACTATATATTTTTTTCCATATAAGTAATCGGAATTTACATAGGAATAGGGGGTATGGGAATATTTTTCTAATATCAAAATTAATTGAAATGATATTGAGGAATCCTAAATCCCTATAGCAGTTTCCCACAGACAGCATGTATACAAAACCAGCTAAGCTAAAAAAAGGGTATGGCTAAAAAAACTGCCTAAGTACACTACAATTCTGAAGTACAATTCTGAAGCAATTCTTGCCCATGGAGAATTTTATACATAATATAATAAAAATAACTTCAGACCTTTTCTAATTTAAACTCATGACTCATTACTAACACTAATGTATACATACCAATTTGTAAGATATATGAAATAAACTACCTCATTGTCCTACTCCCACCACTTTTCTATAAGTTCAAGTAGGTTAACAAGAATACTGAATGTATTCTTGTTCTCAAGGGAGATATTTACCAGATATTCTCTAATATTACTTTCTTTTATAACATGGAAGTAGCAAACGAGCATGCAGCCCACCTGATGGTAAGTGGCTACTGCCTTCCATGGACATCTGTAATCAACCCTAGGTAAAATCAAGTCTCACCTATAGTTAGCCTCAGATGCATTGCTACCTCGAGAACTAAGATGGAATGCCTCAGAAAAGTATGTCTCCCTTACCACACCCTTCAGAATAGAACACAGCAGCGCATAACACTGCTGTTATTAGGCAGAAATAGGTGTGGTGGTGGTGCTTCCGGAGTCGAACCACAAAGAGATCTACCACCTTCAATATTACATGCTTATTATATATTGTAGATATACCCATTTGTTCTGCAGGTTCAGGACTATACTTAATTATGGGTGTTTCAATGATATCACCAGTATCAGTGATCATGCGACGCAGTGTCAACCTCTCTGCTGTAGTACTTGGTATCTCTGCATTTATGGTGGGTTCACATTCAACTGGTATTGTTTCAGTATTGGTTGTTTCATCAATAGGTTCCTGAAAAATGTTGTAGAAATACAAAGGTTAATGCTATCTTCGTAAATATTGATCTTTGTAGCCTAGAATACCGGATTCTAGCATACCTAACATTTGTTGTGATGCAATATAAAGATATGAGATTAATTTATGTGTAGATCCATTCATATTTAAATAAAAATAACTGATTCAATAGTAATAACATATTCTCCACAGATGTGTGTATTATTCCATGTATATGTCCATGGAAATGTCCATTTATACAAATATTAGGAGTCCAGACCCTCCGCATATCACCTATCCGGCCCCTTAGCATAGGCGAGAATGGATACTTATGGAATCATTCAAGCATTGTACATTTTGAATATGGTAGATTTTACCTCAACCACAACATCTTGATCATTGTGATAATTCCTTATGTGTTCAATTACTGACGTGAATGACACTCCACATGTATTACAACTATATATTTCCAATGGATTTTCATCAGGCTCTGTCGCAGGTGCAGGAGTTTGTTCTTGTTTAGGATCTGGAATGTGAAAAAACCACTATTCAAATAAGAGTTAAACATAAACATAAATGCTTTCTACACTCATAGCCCTACAGAAGGCTTTTCTCCTCTCACACAAAAACCAATATACAAACACCCAGACCCAAAATGGAAATCTAAACTCATCATTCAGATGTCTGTCTGGCCGGGGATCGAACCCCGGACCCACTGTGTGTCAGACCGGTATGGTGACAGCTCCACCACATGGGTCGTAGAAGTCATAGTGTTCCCTCATCAAATACAGTAACGGTTAAAGTAACAGTTCAGATTCGAGCATTATATCGGTAAAAAAAAACTGCATATTGTAGCACTAGTACACAACATAAAACCTAAATGAGAGAATCTGTGTTACATTACAAGCAAATGCTTCTCAATCAGACTAGCAGTATTGTAACTCAATGATAAACATCAAATTTTAGTTTGTAAATTGAATAATACATTACAAGTGAATGTTGCGGTGAGATGTCAGTCTTAAAAATTGCAATGAAATCATAAAATTACATGATAAACCTCTTACTAGGTATTCCATTACTTAAATATATATTTATTTAACCAATTATTAATTATTTGGTTAAATAAATAATATTTAAGCTAATGAATGTAAAAAAAAATGGTATTGCTACTAACATAATATAAATGAAAAATTTATCACCTTTTACTGTAGTTAAAGATATTGTTCCATCGTGATTTTGCTTCGTAACTACAGTATTTTCAGTACAAAGACTTTGAACAGAATCATTGTTAGCCAAGAGTACATATCGGCTCTCTCCGTCCTCCAACACCAACTTCAGTTCTTGAGTCGGTATAGGTTTCATTAGTTGTTTGTCAAGTAGCTCTACATACATTTTATTTACTTCATTATTTTCAGGTGACAGTTTAACGCCATCAGCTGGTATACGGCTTTCATCATCACCGTTTTGACTTACGCTAGCTGTCAAGAAAGGTTATGTTATGAAATGCGAATTAAAGAAAAATCTATCCATGCAAATATTCAAAATATCTTTACCAGCCAGCAATTTTTCGGTTTCCACTGGCGATATACTAACATTTACATCATTTACTATTTCAGAATTATTGGTGAACTTTTCAGTCGTTTCACAGTTATCAGAATTCAAGTGGTCTACAAGATGTTCGATTGATGTGCATTGTTTATTACAAACGGGACAAGTTACACTTAAAAGTACACTGGATAAATGTTCAGCCAGAGATCTCTTGGAATCAAACGCTTTATTACAGCACAGAGGACAATTCAAAAACATATCTCCCATTTTGAAGAAACATTCAGTCATGCCATTGACGATAGCAAACAGAAAAGAAGAGGAAATCCTAAGCAGACATTGGACATTTATCTTGTAAACATATCACTTGTGCTTAAATACACTTTGACATTAGGGTACAGTAATTCGTATCTAAATTCTCAACACATTCATTTTTGAGGAACTTCACACCAAACACCAAACTTAAGACAGCAAATTACACATTTACAATATCCACAGACTATTAATATTAAAAAATACGTCATTAAGGTCCACAATCACAAATATATAGATAATGAAAATATATTTTAAATCACAGACTAATTGGGGGATAATTAAGTAGATAATTTAATTTAATGTGATTTAGATTCCCTTCATTTATTGACTCCATAACTTAATTCTGATGAGACTCAAACCCATACAATTGTATGAGCAATTCCATTGCGACAAATTATTTCACATTTTTTTCTGTTACTTTATGTTATAAATGTTTGCTACATTTAATAATAGCCTTATAAATTTTACTTCCGCCATGTAATTATTATGATCGCCAATTTTAAAATTATCTCGTGTCCAAAAGATAATATTAGTGGATGAATTGGATGATAGAACCATGGCCGTGTAATTATTTTACGTTCATGGATAGAACTAACATTGCAGTCAAAAAACCATAGACAATACATGAATTGAAAACTTGAGTCTTGAACTACGTGATACGTGACCGATCGCCATTTTGTGAAGTTGTTTTTATTGGTTTTCTCCTAGACATTTAATGAATCGTGCTTATTGTAAGGAACAATATTTATGAAACTTAACTATCATATAGCCGAAATAAATTCGATTCATATTTCGTACGGATTGTAATTGTGGAAATGTTGTTAAAGTGATTATCAGGTGTGTACTTATGTATACGTCAATATTTTCGCGGGTAAATTTAATTGTGGCAAGATGTTGGGGAAACGAATGCATCATAACAGTAAGGGACGGCTAGCAAGCAAGGGGCACGATAATGGCAAACCTTCCAGCCCTGGAGTATCCCCTTATAGTAAACCAGCGAAACTGCCGGGCACCGTGTCTGTAGGTAAAACAAAAGTTGATATATGCCCCATTCCATACATTAGATTACAAGATAATGCCGTACATTTACCAAGGCTTACTGCTGTGTCCGCTAGATCTGCAGACGAACCAATTGGGATGGACGAACTTGATGCATTGCAACTCGAACTGGAATCATTGCTCTGTAACGCGGCTCTTCGCATCAGATACTTCCAAGGTGAAATCGAGAGTATTGATACAAATGAATCGAAAAGAGAGAAAAAGGGTAAAGCGGCCGGCAAACAACTTCAATATTCAGTTAAAAGAAAATTCCAAGATGATAAGTTAACTAAGACCAAAGACTACACAAAACTATCCAACCAACCAAAAGTGCCTAAATTTAAAAATTTCAGCAATACCTCATCTGGAGGTTCACACAACAATTATTCTAATGACAATATGAACTCTGATAATTCTGTTAAGTTGGAATTATCTCAGTTTTCTCTTCCAAAGAATAACATTCCATATAAATTTTGGAATTCAGTAGAACCCTACTGTGCGCCTGTTACTTTGGATGACATTAAGTTTTTAGAATCGTTACTAGCCCAGAGTAGTAACACTACTCTACCTCCTATTCCACCACTAGGAAGACATTACTCAGAAGTTTGGGCAGATGAGCACATTTCAGAAGATCAGAATGCAGCTAATCCTAATAAACAAAGATCAACTGGATTGTCACCAGATACTACAAATCTGCGCAAAAAGCTTGACAAATCAGAGAATATGATTACTGGTCCCCTCACACAAAGACTGGTGTCGGCTTTAATGGAAGAAAATGTGATGCCCTATGAAGTACCTGACATAAAAATAAAACAGGGTACAAACACAAAGAATAGCTATAAGAACTCTCTAACTTTAGAGAAATGTCTTAGGAAAGAGCTTGTAGAACAAGGCATATTAGATCCAGAAGATCTGCCACCACTCACCAATCCTGCTGATGATGAAATATTAGCTGAAATCAAAAAGTGTCAAACAGAGCTAACAGCTGTTAGAAAAGACAATTGTCGAAATCTCAAGAATTTAATAGGTTTATGCAAACAGGAAATGATAAGGCTCAACTTGAAAAAGCAGCTAGATCAAGTTGATTTGGAATGTATTGATATATATAAAAAGATGGTTGCGGCTAAGCAAAAGAAGCGACCTATCACTAAAAAAGAAAAAGAGGACGCTTGGAGAGCAATCAACGAACAAATAAGACTCAATAAAGAAATTAATGCTTTACCTTTAACAGGACCAAATACAAGTTAATACATATAATATTTTTTGGTCCATTTATTGTTCATTGTCAATGGTAGCACTAGCCTTTAATGTGGGTGGAGCTAGATCGCTAATCATGGCCATTAATAAATTATCACACAGATATATTTGCTATGTAAAAGAAATGAAGGCAAAATTTTAATGGCCCTATTATCCCGAGCCTGATCTAGTGCGTTGCATATAATTATGTATTCATCATTAGTAAACTTTGATTTTTGCCTTAATAAAGATAACTTACGTAATACATATTTTTGTCTTATTTTATCATCATCTTATTTATGTTATCAATTTTCTAAATTAGTCTGTACCTCATACAGGTCAACTCAATACAATAACAGAATATTTGGCATTTAGCATTCCTGTTATTTTTTTGGGTCAAGAAGTACAGAACGTTTTGTACGTTGACAATTAATATTTTCGCTTATACAGAGATAAGTAGAATTTTATGTGAGCAGAGGTGCAGAACAACCGAATAGTATGCGTATCTCCACTACTTGATGACTGGTTGTATTCCTGTGTCAATACAATGTCGACCTTATTGCTCGTTACAGTTAAAAAGAAATAACGTACGGCACAATTGGTGCCATCTAGTGGAGAATGGAAAATTACTATTATTTGATAAACGTAATAAATCTAGTAACATATAAAAAATTAACATTTATAGCACAAGTTGCAATTTATTATATACGAAAATAGTTTCGTTGTGTTTATTTAACTAAAACGCTTCCTAATTCCTATTACTAATAAACTATTGTTTTCCTCTTATCTCTATGTTATTTGAGAAAGAACCGTCGAAATCGGTTAAACAAACCCATAGACAGTTTTTTAAATTGCATTTATAAATTCATTTTTTTATATAAAATAGTTAAAGGATTGTTTAATTTAGCTGGTGGAGACTATTTTAATGTAAATTAAATACCGCCTTCAGAAATGAGTGAGTTAGGACAGAGTTGAGTGAGTTAGTTTAGAGAATTTGTGAGTTAGGTGATATTTTTTTATCTATCTATCCATTACATCATACCCGTGTTCTTACATTATAAGAGTCATTCAGACCAATACAATACAGAATATTGTTTGTAAAGCTAAATTGAAAATATTTTTAGTCTAATTTTATAAAGGCAGAGTGATGTGTATTATCTGTGTCTAAAAAAAAAACAAATAAAATCATAGACTAGTCAAATCAATACGTCAAAGGAAAACATTCAAATCCCAACGAAACGGATATTGGAAGTAACGACTGCTAATTATTTTGTAAGCTTTATTGTTTTATTCCCAATGATAATTGTCATTAACAATGGACAATCCTTTAACACCGAATAAGATCCAGAGATTGATACATTTAGCGGAAGACAAATCCTTTAATGTTCCAAGACGTTTGTTATTGAACGATGAAGATGTAAAGCGGTAAGTACTTTAAGTTTATTATTAAATAATTTTAACCGTAGTTTGTTAATAGATATATTATTTTGTATTAATTCCGCTTTGATGTAGTGATCTTTCGTTAACTAGAATATGTCGTTATTACTGGTTATTTAGCACGATTTTGCTTCTTCTAGCAGTTTCGCATCTCATCAATTAACTATGAACAAATCCAGTACAAATACTAATTATGAATCGTCTTCAGGGATTCTGGACTTGGAAAAAGTTGAAGGTAAGAGAGACAGGTTTTTTCTGATTTGCAAGATTTTCTTTAAATTCATATGTAAGAATTCTAACAAAGATTTAAGAAATTTACATAATTAGTGATTTTTGCAGGATTTGGCGAATCCGAGATTGGTAATATGTCATTGAGCAAATCTGTGAGTATTAAAAATGAATTCCATTTTAAAATATGCCTTAAACTCCATCACAGTTAAGGGAAGTAACTACTACTAAGGAATCATTTACCTTCGTTATTATAAATGTAAACCAGACATTTTACCATCATTCATTCTTAAATTAAAGAATATTTTTTATCAAGGATGGATTTCTCAAAGTCTCAAAACATTATATCCTTGAGTGACAGTGAATAGTTATTATTACATTGTTTTGATAACTAACTGATCATGATTCTATCTGGTAGTTCATGCAGCCAGAAGGGTAAAGAAAATATACAAACAATGGTTATGCCACAATTACATTAATGAATGATTGTTATAACATTTCCAGACTGCATTCAATCCAGGCGAGATGACAGGCAGGTCCACTGGCACCGAAGATGTAGACGTACAACCCAGAACTTCTGAATTAAATCTAGGGCATGATGAATATGGCCGCCACTCCCTTGCCTTGGACAGTCTTCAGAGCCACATGGATAAGCAGACACTGGAGATAAATGATATTATGAGACATTCTATAGCTACTAATTATTCCTTTCATTCCAAAGTGAGTTTAGATTAATATTATTTTACCCACTGGCAGATTTTTGCTTAGAGGGAAATGCTGCCCTCAGAAACACAAAAGCAGGAAGTTTCAAGAAAATTTATGTAATGTGATGATTGTTTCCTACTATCACATAGTAAATTGAGAGAAAAGATATTTTTATTATGTTCAAACTAAGTTACCGTCATTCGGCTAAGATCATAAGGTGCATAATTTCTTAAGCTATCCAAAGCCATAAAAACATAAAACACACTTAAACACTTTCTACACTTATAGCCCCACAGTAGGATTTTCTCCTGTGTCGTAGGTGCCATGGACACACAAAGACGAATATACAAACACCACATGGGTCATCAAAAACACATAAAGTAAATGTTTTTTTTTTAGTTATGGCTATTGTGCTTCTGAGGGCTGAATGGGTAGATAGTAAGTGGTCACTGCTGCCTATGGCCACTTGTAGCCAACTACATATAGAATAGCAGTTCTATCTGAAGTTGATCACCAATCCATTGCCTCTCTTGAGGACTAAGATGGCCACCTCTAGTAAATCAACTGGCATCGCCTTTCTCCCAAATGCAAGAAGTGCTATCTCTAGAAGTAGGTGTGAAATGTGTGCTCTCCAGATATACCATTTTTTTTTCATTATAATGATCGTGTATCTATGTATGTATGGTGTATGTAAGTAATAGGTGCAATAATATAATGATTTTCAGAGGGATTTGACAGCAGATGAAGTATCTCTTGTTATGAGGGAAGCACCACTGCCAGTTACACATAGCACGCAGTTAAACTTTCAAGATAGTGTTATGTAAGTTCCCTGTAACTATTGTTTAGTTTAATACTAAATTTATAAATATATTTTCAAGTAGTATATTAAGCATGTTTCTCTTATGTGCCTGTAAATATTTTTAATTTTTTACATATTTGCTTTGTTAAGTCTTTTTCGACACCAATCAATGTGAAAGTTATTTTCAATTTGCAAGGCATCCAGTGATAAAATAAAGTAATTTTTATAGCCTTTAAATGAGCCTACATTCCATCATAATTGTAATCTAAAATGTTTACCATTTTCAGAATGAATCAATCCAATATGTCAGTTGGTGCTTATTTTAAAAACAGATGTCCAGAATTTGGGAGAATACTAACCAAGACTGATAGTCCTGATAGATCTATGCAACCCAGTATAACTGATGGTAAGGTTTTTATATGTATGAAATTTTACATATCATACTTTGAGTGTCAAAGCAGCTCGTAGGAACTGCATGAGAACATGCACTAGCACCAAAGTGTTCTTACATTACATAATTATTTTTTAATATTTTCGTATAATTAAATTATTAATTTAGTTATACAAAAATTCCACGATTTCCATTAAGATCGATTTTCCATTAAGGTTTATGGTTATAGTAATGTGGTAGAATATTTTTGTATCATGTCCATTTTATATGAACTAGAAATATGACTATATTTATTTAAAAAATGTTGTAAGTGAATATATTGCGATATTTCTATTTTAAATGGATGTTGTTATTATTTGATTGTTTTTAAATTTCTTCTTATTTCCTCTTTATAGTTTCATCACATGCACCTATCAATACTGCGGAGAAAATTACAAATCAAACATTCAAATTAGACAACACATTAGACAATGTTCCAGTGAAACAACCTAAGGTCAACAATGAAAATGTTGGGAAGCACACACTCAACACTGAAAAACTATTGGAAAAACCAAATACTACATTGAACATGTCCAGTATTAGGAGCATGGACCCTCCCAGGTGTGAACGTGTGAACAAAGGCTTAAACATGTCATCAGTCAGTTTAGCTCCAAGTTCAGCTAAGAAAATGAATCAAATTTCTAACAATCAGAAGTCATTCATGACATCTTCTAAGCCAACGGATGTTTTGCTCAGAAATCTACAGACATCTTTAAGAATGGTAACAGAAGATACTGAGGGCTCGATGGAAAATTCGTTAAGTATTTCGAAAATTGCAGATTATCTAGGTAAGAGAATTATCTTGTTCAATATTTATTGCTATTTATAGTTCTTTTAGGCCTCTTCATATACTACTTGTCTCACTAAGTTTGCTAGTCAAAGAAATGTGTGTGCCATCTCACTATTAACATCTGTAATTACTACTTATGATGCAACTTAATATTGCTCAGTTTTCGCGATATTTGTAAGTTTCATTTTCTGTATTAGAACAATGGGTAAAGAAAAGACTTTATGAAGTCTTTAAAATGAAAAAAAAAAAATCTGTTCATTCATAATACCGCAATATATGAAAAAAAGGGAATTCTATTTCACTGATTTTTGTAAAAAAATGTATCTAATACGTAACAAAAAATAAATATACATTTTTCAAACTTGTTTCTTTTGCTGACACTATCACATGAATGATGTCACGTCGACAGCGGCAAACTTAGCGCGAACGCGTAGTAAATTTTGTAAGAGGTGACTAGAGGACAATCAAGGTTCTAGGTAGAGTGGCATCTTTCTGTGTAACCTCAACTACCACTGGTCAGAAACATGCTAGGCATGGTGACTATTAGCAAAAATTAATAACACTAGGGACGTCTATGTCCAGCTATGGATTTTAAAGAACTCATGAATGGATGGATAGTTTCTTTGACCTATACTTTTACATCTATTTTTATATTTTTTATCAGTATCACTTATTTTTTATTTCTTCTCAAAAACCATAAATGAAATGAGGACTTAATTATTTTTGCAGGTAAACAGTCAAACATCAGTATCACAGATATGCTTCAGTTGAACAATCAAACAAAACAACCAACCAGAAAGCAACCACTAACAGAACTTCACATAAATTTATTGGAGAATAAAAGAATGAATCAAGATATTGCAGTTACTCATTTGAAAGACACCAAAAAGGCTGAAACTGCCAGTTCTTCGGGAACTATAAACACAGTGATTTCTCTTGATAAATTGAAATTTAATGATGAAAATGAATTGCCTGCAGTCATTGTAACTCAGGATGTTGATGTCAAAAGTGATAGTCGTAACAGTGAAAATAGTGTTAGAACTCAAAGCCTGGCTAGGTCCAAATCACCATCCAGCAAGAGTCATTCCACACTTAGTACTGTGCAGGAAAATATTATGAGTTTCAAAGCTGCAGATAGCCCTACACATTCCAGTAAAGGTAGTTATCATAATAATATATTCACTATGTATCAGACTTAACTTTCATGCCAGTTTTGTTATCAATTTTCCCCTTTTTTAATACAGTAAATATGTAATATGCTGTTAATGCTTAGTGATTTACCTATTTTTGCCTTATAACAGCAACTCAGGTGTAGCAACGCATCTGTAGCTAACCTTAGGTGAGACTTTGATCTTACCTAGGGTTGATTACAGGTGTCCATGGGCGGCAGTAGCCAATTACCATTAAGTGGGCTGCATGCTCGTTTGCTACGTCTTTACTATAAAAAAAAGTGATCTGAATATAATTTATTATTTTCTAATTAAACAATCAACTTTCATGATTGTTAGACATTATTAATATGTTTTTTTAAGTAGTCTTGTATTAATTATGTATGTATTATAGTGTCTTATCATGTCATGTATGTAAAATATAGATGATCAGTAGTTAAAATTTTCAGGCGAAACTCACATATCACATATTCCTTCCCCAAATGTCGGTTATAGAGAATTAGATAAGTCAGTAGATTGGCTCGAAGTGTTGCAACAGAAAAATTTGAAAGAAGAATGCTTAGCTAAAGGTTTGTGGGCCTCGCTTCTGTCGCCTTTCTGTGGGAATAATATAACAAACTTTTAAAATTACATTGATGTACTAACACATTGGCAATTTGGTATTCAGTTTCTTGGTTTGGTTGCATTGCATGATAATTAATCAAAAATGAGGTCTTAAAATTTAAGCATAAATCCCTATTATTTTGAAAAAAAAATACGAATAACACACACACGTTACCTAAAGGTTTCTTTCGTATGATATTTTAAATAAAAAAAATTACAACACACACATATATTAACTATGTAACTATATTATTTCAATATGAGTACTAGAGACAAAATCGTTGTGGCTTAGATAATTATCTTATATCATAATGTGATATAACAATATTCTCTTTTATTCCTACAGAGAAATGGGCTGAAATATTGGCTACATCAGTCAACGGTTTTGTTGGTAAGGCTTTATAATTAAATGTGATTTACTTTAATTTTCATTTATTTCTATGAACATTACACTACTATTTCGGTTATTATATTTAATATAATGTGACAATCAAAATAATTAATAGTGTAATGTTTAAATTTTCTATTTACTTTTAGCATATAATATATTTGTATACCAATAAATATTCCTTCAGAATAGACTGCTGTACACAATAATATGATAGTTTTATATACAATAATTGGCTTACATATGTATGCAAGAATATTTAATATGAAATAAAATTACTGTTTCAAGTTATATAAAAATAAAATACTAAAGTTGTACTTATGAATGAAACAAAATTAGTATTCTAATTTTCTATTTTTTCTTACGTTTCAGGTGTAAGTTGCGCCGTTACCATTACAGTTTCAACTCTTACGGACAGCTGGCTGACGGCTAAATTGGAATTCGATGATCTTCCCAATGAAGGGCAAGATATTACTATAGAGCTACCTCGCCTTCCGCTTCTACTGTCGCCTGGAAAAACCGAACAGTTTATGCTCCATCTAACATCGAACGTAGAAATGGACACCAAATTACCATTCACAATGTACCTGAAAGATGCTTCAATAGATGGGGATATAGAACAAAAGGGATTTTTAGAAGTAAACATCAAAATGCCAACAATTCAAGCGATATCGTGTGACGGCGTTAATAAAATATCCTTTCCGATTGTACAAGAAAAATCGACCCTCACTAAATATTTCGTCCTTATTAGCGATTGTCCAGTGGATTTGAAACTTGAATTGGCTATCACAGAAGGCGAGAGTATGTTTGTTATCAAAAATGTTCAAGAAATAAAGAGGAATGAAGTGAGCAAGGCATTGATGGACCGCCAAGGCTCTCTGGAAGAGCAACCTTTTACTAAACCTAAAGGGAAAGGCACTAATAAACAACTTTGTAGATTAACTAACGATAATGCTATTAAAGTCACAATTACATTCAATTCTCCCAAATTATCAGACTTGGACATAAGTAAGTATCGGAGTTATGAAATCGATAAAATTGAAAAATATGAAAAGACAAAAATATAACATAAATAATTTATTTTCAGCTGAAAAGGTGGTTACGTTCACAGGATCGTTGAATGTAAACTTGATCGGTCTTAACACGGTATTAAAGAAAGTCGGTATTATTGGTACGGTCGGAACCGCAAAACTTGTAGTACAAGCATCATCTGAAAAATTGCAACTCTCCACTGGTACTATTTCATAATTATACTCATTTTTATAACAAGCTTTCATATTTGAAGGTGGTAGAACTCTTTGTGGTTCGACTCCGGAAGCACCGCCGCCACACCTATTTCTGCCTAATAACAGCAGTGTTATGCGCTGTTGTGTTCTGGTC